>WTXF01000240.1:0-35359 GCA_022496215.1 Russula brevipes
GGGTTGTCCCTTGGGAAGTACACAACAACCGATACTCCTAAACAGTGGGGAGACTAAGCGGCGAATGGATCCTTGGGTACGACTACAGCAGCATATGAGACTCTGTCAGGTACTTCGGAAGCGGTGCAAGCGCACCTCCCGGACATACCTGTGAGGGTAGGATCCACACGCCATTATTGCAAATTGTCCATTTCTCGCCTCTGACGCCTATTTTGGCTTGTGGCATCAACCAACGCCGCCCAGCCAAAATGAGCATCCCCAACATCGTCCAGATACTAGGAACAACCCAAAACCATGACAACGCTCGTTTATCCGTTGGTTCGTACATGTCGGCGTGCCACCATTCGCCTAGCGACGCACCATAGAGTACTTGGTAGAGTAGAAGGCCAAGGTGACCCCAGAAGGGACGACACCCATTTTGCATAAACACGTGATGGGCGACGCGCTCGCGCTCGCTTCTTGCTTCTTAACTCCTCCCTCAGTCCATTACGATAACGTTGGCTGAGGGTGAGTATAGCCTTTTTCCTTCAGGTAATCTGTTCTTAATTAACTTGTCATTGTGTAGAGTATGACAGGTAATGATATCAGTCCGTTATGATGTCGTTGACTGAGGAACACGACGGATCGGGTTTCAAAACAAGTGTTGTGCGGCATTCGACCTACTCGTGCGTACTTCTTCTTCAACAACATTAATGATATGGTCATTTCAATTTTCCCTTTCGTGGTGTGTACTAAGAAGTGAACATGCGTGGCGCTAGGGTGGTGTCGCACCGACACGTGGTGAGCAGGATGTAAGGCTCAAGTAGCTCAAGTACTCAAGCGCTCAAGGTTGGCACGTCACGAAATAGGCATGGAGCTGGGCATTGAGCGGATGGCAAGCCATTCGCGCACATATAATCAAGACCGAGTGCCTCGCCGAAAATCCGTCTTCATATCAGATTGCCTTTGATTGATATGAGATTGGAATCAGGCCACCATGAGGGTAGTAAATATTACAGGAACGTAAGGCATACGGTACATATGGATCACCAATCCCCGTCCTACCGTTTCCAATCGTGTACAGTTATTAGGTGACCTGAGAGTTGTCGTGCCGTAACAAATGATTGTATGACTTCCTGCTCAGATCCAGATATCGGCAAGAACAGGTCACGGAGGTCAGGTAACACGTTCATGCCCCTTTCCCCAGTGAGCCCTTGCAATACAGGTGCAACGAGCGGCATACATTCCGCATACACGTAGAGACTCTGCACAGCAGCAAATGATTGGAAAATTTTGAGGAATTGGGTGAACACCAAGTCATCCCTCCCTTCTAGATCAATCGGGGGAACATATTTGCAGCGGAGGTAAAGTTGTTCTATACGAGAGAGGAGTGGAGAAAGCCGGGTGCATACCAGGGCCATTGTCGAAACCTGCTGATCCATCCCGTGCCAGCGGATTTGCAATTTCGAACGTGGCAAGTAGAACTTGAGTTTGATGGAGAAATGGCGAAGCTCGACACATGCTACATTGAAGCTGTTGAGACCCTCGGCACGACCGAGGAAGTGGCTCAAATGTGGAATGTCAAAGATGGGGTCCACGAAGAACGTCATGTCGAAGCGGTGGAGTAACGGGGCATCAATTTGTGCGACGAGATCTTCAAGGTACCCTCTGGAGCCATCGAAGAAAAGGCTGGCGAGAACAGGGACAACAACGCGTGTCGGCAGAGGCGGAGCTGGTCGATTGGGGAGAGATTGAGGGGATCGGAACCCAAGGTAAAGTGTTTCGAGCCTGGTCAACGAGGACAAGCAGGCAACCATCGCATCAGGTGAAATGTACCCCGAATGAGGAAGACACCATAAGGAAAGAAAGGTGAGGTGACTGGCGGACAGGAGTAGTTTCCGTGGAGTAGGAAAAGGAACACCGTTCAACACGAGAGATCGCAGACGGGGGGCAGACCCACCCAAGAATGAATCGGGAAGGACAGCCATCGAGCTATCCTTCGACCAAATCTCCAGAACTGTCAGCTCCGGGAACGGCATTTGCATCATCGCAGTAGTGAAACTTTCCCATACAAGACTCGGAACATCCCAGAGCTTGATGTGGCAGACGCGATGGCGATGCTCGAGTGCGGCAAGGATGTTATCGGCACGCTTCGCCGGCAGATGCGAGTGCAGACTCTGTATTCGTATGGGCAACGCTGGCCAAATGCCGAGCATCTCCCTCACTAGCCTTCTGTCTGTGCAGAGGAGTTGCAGGTCCAGGCGGCGTGGTGACGCAAACACAAGGTCTCGCCATCTACCGCACACGTGCACCAGAGTTTGCCACCCCTCGCATCCATCTACGTAGAAACCGAATGCATCTAGGAGGACATCGTCGGGGAGGGTGTCGATCGTCACCTGGGCTACATAAGATTTATCAGTGGTCATAGCAGACACTTGTGTGAAAGAAGACGCACGTCGACCTTGTTTCACAGGAAATGAAGAGCGATGGATGATGCTGCTAGTGGACAGTATGCTGCGAATGGGTCTTTGGGTCCGACCATAGTATGTCAGAATTTCGGTCAATCGCTTGAAAATCAATTTTACCAGACATACCTGTAAGAGCTCATCAGCGCATCAGCGCTCTAGAAAGACTAGGCTATTGCTGTTGGCTGTTGTGAATTGTGATCCTTGCTGTGACTACCTCTTTTGGGCAAACGTGCCCACGCCTCATTTGCAGCGCCAACGCCGCCAGGCGACGTGTCGTGTTCGTGCGTCAGTCACTGGCACGAGTGCGTACTTCTTGAGTGCGGTAATGTGTGCTCATGATGATGTATCTACCGCCCTGGAGCGAGTTGGGTTTTCCTGTACGTGTCCCCCATATTAGGAGTCAATTTCTTTGGCTCACTATCTCGCGGCTGTAGGGTCTCCCGCGGTATTTGACCCCGCTAACGGTCTGGTGCGAGGGCCCGGTGCGCGTGGCCATACCACTGAGGGCCTCCTCAATCGTGACGTCGTGGTCCACAACACCCCCGGACCTTCAGAGGCGACAAGGCTCACTGTGTATGCGCTGCGTCTTGCGCCACCGATGGATGGCCAGAAGCGACGTAGGCGCCTTTTTGGGATGAGGCTGGTGATATAATAGCGGCGGCAACGGACATTGCGGCCCTGGCGCTGCTCGACACGCTCCCGCGCTGGCTGCCCCAGTGGCGGGGTGACAACGCGGGGAGTTCGCGGGGAGCCTGGCGCATGGTCGCCGTGTGAGCGCTCTGCGCACATCACGACATGGAGTTGCGGGCAAAGCTCGTCGAACCATTGGAGTTTCATCGACGCTTACGAGAACCCCACCCGGGAGGTCTTGGCTTAGGGCGCTGCGCAGCCCTGACGTTGTCGATGCGACAGTGAATTTGTCGGCGAGGCAACACAGGGTATGGAAAGATAATGAGCCACCTTACCGCGTGAAGCGCGGTTTCTGAACGAGCTCTGAACGCACATCGGACCAAGTCGACCGAGACTCGTCCTTGTCCTTAAGACGAAAAGATACAAATAATCTGATTTTACGCTAAGAACGTACCGATTGAGAGACCTTGTCCTACAATAAAATGACCATGAAACAGTTCATAAATATTCATTATATTCATTTTGCGTGCCCTCTACGCCTTTTGGTTTCGGCAGGGAAGTCTAAAATACTGCTGGAATAAAGGGCACATGGTACCGATGAATTACCAATCCCTGATCTTCCTTTCCCAGCTGTGGACAGCTATGGGGTGACCTGAGAGCTGCTGTGCGGTGAAAACTGGCGGTCTGACTTCCCGTCTAGTAGACCCAATTGCAAATGTCTCCGATCTCTCCAAGAAAAGATCGCGTAGGTTTGGCAACACGTCTGTGGCCAAATCCCTGGCGAGCTCCTGCAGTGCAGGTACAACAAGCCACAAAAGGCTGACCGAAACATAGAGACTCCGCAAGGCGGAGAATGGCTGGAAAAGTTCGAGAAACTGGGTGAACTCCATGTCATCCTTCCCTTCTGGATCCGGGTGCAAGGCAAAATAGTTGGAAAGGAGGTGAAGCTGTTCCGTATGAGACAGGAATGGTGAAAGCTGGGCGCATACCAGGGCCATCGATGAAATCTGCCAGTCTATCCTGCGGCAGCGGATTTGCAATTTCGAACCATGTGGCGAGCCGAACTTGAGTTTGATGGAGAAATGGTCGAGCACAAGACGTGCTGGATTGAAGTTGAGCCCTGTGGCACGACCGAGGAAGTGGCTGAAATGTCGAATGTCGAAGATGGGGTCCAAGAAGAAAGTGATGTCGAAGTGGGAGAGTAACGGGGCATCGATTTGGGCGACGAGGTCTTCAAGGTACTCGCTAGCGCCATAGAACGAAAGCTTAGCGAGAACGGGGACAATAACGCGTGTCGGCGGAGGCCGACTTGGTCGATCGGGGCGAGATTCAGGTGATTGGAATCCAAGGCGAAGTATTTCGAGCCTGGTCAACGAGGACAGGCAGGCGACCATCGCATCGGGTGAAATGTACCCCGAATGAGGAAGTTCCCATAAGGAAAGAATGGCAAGGTGACCGGCAGACAAAAGTAGTCTCCCCACAGAGGGAAATGAAATCCTTTCCAAGCCGAGGAATTGTAGACGCGAGATGCCAGTGGATGATCCACCCAAGAATGCTTCGGGAAGGACAGGCACCGATACATCGTTCGACCACATATCCAGGTGTATCAGCTCTGGGAATGGCACCTGCATTACCGCAGAGAGCCTTTCCGTGGCCGAATTTGTAACATTCTCGAGCTCGATCCGAAGGACGCGGTCGGGATGTTCCAGTGCGGCGATGATATTGTCCTCACACTCCGGTACTTTCGAGTCGAAACTCTGTATCTGTATAGGAAACGCTGGCCAAATCCCGAGCAGCTCCCGCACTGGTGTTCTGTCTTTGCAGAGAAGCTGCGAGTCCAGGCGGCGTGGCGACGCAAACACGAGGTTCCGCCATCGACGGCATACATGCACCAGCGTGTGCCACGCCTCAACTCCTAGACCTCCGCCAGCGTGAAAATCGAATATATCCAGGAGGACATCATTGGGGAGGACGTCGATCGTCATCAAGGCTATGTTAGGATTTCGTTGGCTGTAGCGGACGCTATGACAAAAGACGTACATCGTTGACTTTGTTCCTCGGGTTGTCCCTTGGGAGCTTGAAATACACGACAGGATACTGAGGTGCAAGTCCGCTCCGTGCCTTGTGAGAGCAGCGCATTCTAATTACGTCAGTCTCCAGGTCCCCGTGCCCGTGGACTTAATTTGGTTTTGAGCCAAACCAATGCCACCCGGCTCCCCGACATCATCCACATACTAGGAACCACCCAAAACCGCAACAACGCTCGTTTATCCGTTGGTGTGTACATGTAGGCGCGCCACCATTCCGCCTACTAGTAGCAACGTGCTGGAGAAGGTCAAGCGAGGGGCGATGTCAAGGTTGTGCAGCATTTGACCACTTGTATGTGCTTCGTAGACATGCTACTCTCTGTTTATGACATGCAGGACAGAAACCACTGTATCTTGAAACTCGTGCACGCCTTGCCCAGCATACTTTGGGGCCGTACTTTGGATCCCAATAATGATATTCTGCACTCCCGCTCTTCCCTAGCAATACAGTGTAGCGCCGTGGTCACCCTCTCTTTGATCAGAACAACGCTCTCTCCCCCCTACCGCTGGCAGTTTTGCTACATCGCTCAGCATGTTACTAACGGTGCGATGTTCGGCCGTTCTTCGTTAGCTAGTCATGCCTTTGTGGACTGTGATCTTCCACTGCTGAATGAATTCGGTTCAAAAGCCATGTTGGAAGCGTCCCAATCGTATCGTCCGCACTCCGCACCCAGTGCTGGCGCGGACTTTCCACCCATGCACAAGCCAGCACAAGTAAGGAGGTGTGGGATCCAACACCAACATTCATTTCCTTTGGAGAACGGAAGTTATCTGCACCTCGTCTGTCCTCCGTACCTCCCGTCGTTGGCTTGTCTTCTTGTCCATATCTCCTTCCCCTCTTGTCTTTCCGTCATTCTACCCCTCTCAGGACAATTAATGGCACACTCCCGCAACACCTACCCACAACACTGCCACCATATTCCCAGGCTCCTAGATCCCGCACACCCATGTCCCTTCCGTATACAGTACGTGGATTTCAGTTGGGGTTAGAGCTCATCGTGATCAGGGCGTATGCCACCTCTTCCCTGGCATGGATAGTCGAGCCTATCCTGCGTCCTTTACTGTAAGATTTGTCTCTGATTCGCAAAAATACATGACGCTAGCTAGAGTTTCGGGATATGGCGATGTCGACATACCGTAACTGTTCTCGGTTATTGTACCAGGTACGTATTTACTATGACGTAGTAGGACGGGGGTGTCTCAAACAAGAAACAGGAAACAACTAGTGGCGCTTTGAGAGCGTCGTGGGCAGAGTACTGATATCACCAGAATGAGGCAAATGGTACCTATGAATAAATCGCTGACTTGTAGACAATTATTCTGAATCTGAATCTGAGGGAGCCCATCCGGAGGCACGTAAGTTGGCAAACGGGCTTTCCCCGTCGAGCTCCTGCAGCGCTGCGAGCGCAGGTCCAGCAGGCTTCAAAAGTTCCTTGGCCACGTGAAGAGTCTGCAGGGCGGTAAATGGCAGGAAAAGGTCGAAGAATCGGGTGGCTTCTACGTCGTCCACCACTTCTCCTTTTTCAGAAAGGTGGCTGACATAGAAATTGACGAGGTCAAGCCGTTCCGTATTCGAGAGGAACGGTGAAAGCTGGCTGCATATTGAGGCCAATGACGAAAGCTGAAGCTGTAAATCCACCCAGTTGTAGGGCCATGCGAGGGTCAATTTCAAATGATGTGGCTCCTTTAGCTCGAGGTCGATGGAACGATCGTGAAACAGGACCCTCGCCGCACTGAACATGTTGAGCCCATTTGTACGACTGAGGAAGTGGCCGAGATGTGGAATGTCGAGGATGGAGTCCTCGAAAAACGATATCTCGAGGTCGTTGAGCAACGGGGCGTCGATTTGGGCAACCAAGTCTTCGAGATACTGACGAGCGCCTTTGAAGTAAAGCTCGGCGAGAACGGGTACGATAACGCGTGTTGGTGGGGGCGGACTTGGCCGATCAGGCCGAGATTCAGAGAATTGGAAGGCAAGGCGAAGTGTTTCGAGCCTGGTCAACGAGGACAGGCAGGCGACCATTCCATCGGGCAAAATGTACTTCGAATGGAGATTCCACAAGGAAAGATTGACGAGGTGACTGGCAGACAAGAGCAGTTTCCGTGGAGGAACACCGCACAACTCGAGAGATCGCAGACGGGGCGCGGATCCACCTAAAAAAGAATCGGGAAGGACGGGGATCGATTCATGCGAAACCTCCAGGTCTGTCAGCTCCGGGAACGGCACTTGCATTGCTGCAGTGAACCTTTCCCATACCCAACCCGGAACAGACTGGAGCCAGATTCGAGAGACGCGACTGGAATTCTCCAGCGTGGCGATGATATTATCCATTCCCCCCGGCGGTGACAAGGCGTACATGTACGAAGCATTTATGTGTATGGGCAACGCTGGCCAGATATGGAGCATCTCCCTCACTCGCGTTCGGTCTGTGCAGAGAAGTTGCAGGCCCAAATGACGTGGTGACGAAAATACGAGGTCGCGCCATCTATGGCACACGTGAACCAGCGTTTCCCACACTACTGCCGTTTGCCACTCTTCGTCTTCGTGTAGATCCATATAGGAACCGAATATATCTAGAAGTACATCGCCCGGGAGGTTGTCGATAATCACCCGGGCAATTGTCGCGGGGGCCATGCGTTGGACTTGTTTTGTTAGGAAATGAACAACAGCTGATGCAGTTCGACAATGGCGAGGCTGAGTAAGCGGCGAATGGGAATAGTTGGTTGTTAGTTATTTTGGAAGTGATGTGAGTCTGTTTTTTTGGCATACCTGTGAGAGTTGTGATGGAAGGTGAAGCTGGTGAAGCGGTGGAGCTCAGCTGTGAAGGTGCAGGTGATGTCGAAAGAGTTGAGCGCGATGAGCGCGAGAGCAAAGTGAAGCCACAGAAGCCACAGACAATCTCGGACCGGATCCGACTCCGACTCCTGCGAACTGTAGTACTACTGTAGTGCCTCTGGTTGCCCACCAACGTTCGACATGCCCAGCAAGCCCAAATCCTCTCGTTTCGACACTCCTCCTTTCTCTCGCCGTCTCCATTCTTCCTACGTTGCAAGTTGTCGCTTGAGCAACATTGACGTCTGTCAGCTCTGTTGTCAACATGGAGACATCTTGCCGTTGTGGCATTGCAGCCAAGCCCCTCAAGCCTTGCCTCGGCCGATGCGCACCGATCCCCAACTGCCTCGCAGCTCGACATCGTCACCTCTTAGTGTTTCCCTTGGTGCCCTTGCAACGCTTTTCTCCTTGGTCGTCGCCATGACTCCAGGTGTGCTCCTGGTTTTCTCCCTTCGTCCCTTCGTTTATACTTAAAGTTTGACATTCGCAGTTGCCAGTGCCGCGACGCCACCTGCCGCGCGCACTGTCGCAGATATCTGTTACCGTCGGTCCTTATCGGACAACGATGGACCCCTCTTGTTCTCGCTATGATATCCCTTTTTCTCTCCTACTTTCACTGATACTCATCGACAGTATCGCTGTGCTTGTCTCGTTATCCTACCCTCCATCTCGTTCTCGTCGTGTCTCGTTCTCGCCTCCCTCCTTCCGCACCTCGCATCCCGCCTGTGCCTCGCTTCTCATCTCATCTCGCACCCGCTCGTGTCCACATCCGTGTTCCGCCTCTTTCATCGTGCCGCACCCGGGGGAAATCTTCTTCCACTCCAAGGAAAGCGCGTGAAGCCGCTTCCGGATCTTCTAACGAAGTCTCGCGGGTGACCAGCTATGGTGACATCCAGGACGGTTTCCCGGCCGATCACGTTGCCGAAGAAGAGCCTGGGTCGTATGACGACGACTTTGATGTCGCACTCGCGCCCCGAAAGAGTAAGAGCAAATCGCGCGCCCGCATTGGATTCGACGATGAACCCGAGGATGGCGGCGAAGAGGGTTACGTCGAGGCACCTCCCATTGTGAAGTTGCCGGCCTCATACAGACTACGAAATGCGGGCGAACCAGCCGTCTCGATCGTCCCTTCGCCATCGAAACGCGTCAGTACCCCATCGAGGACTTCTCGAGGACTCGGATTACTTTCGCCCGTTAGGGTCAGATCCGGCCCGGCCAAGTCTTTCCCACCGCCTGCGCTCAACGATGAAGAGCAGGGGGAGGCCAAGCCGCCGACTTACAAGCTCACGCAAATTGCCTCAGATGAGTCTCCATGTCCTGGAGGTCAGTTTCAGAAAGATGGTGAGTCAATCAAGTTCTCAAATGCGTTAGGACTTTGATCATGCCCGTCTTGAACAGATCCTGCTACACCGTCGAAGTTTAAGCCCCGGCTCAAACCACAGGTATCGCCAGCCCTTGTTCCTGCGCCGGCGTCACATGGCGACAGATTGCTGATCACGATCCGGCACTTACCAATCGAGAAGGACAACAAATTCAAAGTCAAGGCGACGCACGCCGCCGGCCGAGTCCTCACCATTGCTTGTGTCGCCTTCGAGCTTAACGCCAGCGGGTATGTCTGTTTGCTCACCTGGTCGTTCGGAGTATGGTCTCTATCATCTGAGGGCTGGAATTTCCCCTTCATCACTACTACTCTAGTGCGTCGTTGATGCTATGGACGGAGCGGGACGGAAATGTGGTATTGGTGCGAAAATGACCTGTCGATGGGCTGTGTTGCTGCGCACGTTCCCTCGCGCCGCGAACAGGAATGGCAGTGATCCAAGCGCCGCGGCAGACCTGGGTGGCGATCTTCTCGCTCGATCATTCAACTGCACCTTCGCTTGTCTTAGAGATGTGCACGAGCCAGTGCGGTGTAAAGTACACGAACAGGTCGATTGAGGGCATTTGGTGAAGAAGTCGTTACTCTGGCGGACATCGGAGTGCCTAGTGGCTTTGTGTTGTTGTAGAGGGTATTGCGCTGTGTCCGTGGGTCGTTCATGACCACAATCCCAAATCACTAGTACAAATGTCAACTGGAATTCGCTATATGAAAATCGTTGGGATCTGAGACAGCTGAGCTCATTAGGGCGTCTAACATCGCATTGGTCTGGTGATAGATACACCTGGTTACAGATACAATAAACTCAGAGACAAAGTACACAGCGTAATATTATTATAGAACACATCGCCGCTATGGCATCTTCTGAAGGCGGAAGACAGATGGAGGGGGCGGGTCGCCAGGGACAATACAGAGCTAGCTACAGAAAACAAAATGAGGTGGGAGTAGGGAGCGGAACGCACATACGTACCACCGCCCAAAGACAGGTAGCTTTCACCATTGCTGCGTGTGAACCAGCGGTCTTGGGCCGTCACGATTGACCCATCCATGCTGGTGAAGGTCCCGTGCGAGTTCGACGTGTCTCCTGTCCGACGCCCGATGCAGCGGAGTCGACCGATCCCTGTCCTGCACCGTGGCGACTACGCTATGCTCGAGAAGGACCGTGCGAGTTCGACGTATCCCTGGACAACACCCAACGCAGCGGAGTAGCCCCGCACTAGTCCTGGACTGGCGCGACCGTACTGCCGTACTGTACTCGAGAAGGATCTGTGTGAAGTTCGACATGTCCCCCGTCCAACGCCAAATCCAGCGGAGACGACCTATCCACATCCAGCGCGGTGGCGACTACGCCATGCTCGAGAAGGGTCCATGCGAGTTCGACGCATCCCCTGGACGACGCGAAATGCAGCGGAGTCGACCAATCCTTGTCCTGCGCCATGCTTGAGAAGGACCCGCGCGACTTCAGCGTGTCCACCGGACGACGCCCCATGCAGCGGAGTCGACCCATCCCTGCCCTGCGCCGTGGCAACTGCGCCGTGCTCGAGAAGGACCCATACAACTTCGGTGTGTCCCCTGGACGACGCCAGATGCAGCGGAGTCGACCCATCCCTGCCCTGCGCCGTAGCGACTGCGCCATGCTCGAGAAGGACTCGTGCAAGTGCGGTGTGTCCACCAGACGACGCCCCATGCAGCGGAGTCGACCCATCCTCGTCCTGCACCGCGGCGACCGCGCCGTGCTCGAGAAGGAGTCGCGCGAGTTCGATGTGTCCCCTGGATGACGCCTGATGTAGTGGAGTCGACCCACGCCAGTCCCGCGCTGTGGCGACTGCGCCATGCTCGAGAAGGACCCATGCGAGTTCGACGTGTCCCTGGATGACGCACCGTGCAGCGGAGTCGACCCATAACTGTCCTGGGCCGTGGTGACTGCGCCGTGCTGGAGAAGGACCCGTGCGAGTTCGGCGTGTCCCCCGTCAGATGCCAAATGCAGCGGAGTCGACTTACGCATGTCCTGGGCCGTGGCGACTGCGCCGTGTTTGAGAAGGACCCGTATGAGTTCGAGGTGCCCCCCAAAGGACGCCCCATGCAGTGGAGTCGACCCATCCTCGTCCTGCGCCGTGGCAACTGCGCCGTGCTGGAGAAGGACCTGTGCGAGTTCGAGATGTCCCCCGGACGACACCCGATGCAGCGGAGTCGACCTACGCCAGTCCTGCGCCGTGGCGACCGCGTCGTGCTCAAGAAGGACCCGTGCGAGTTCGACGTGTCCCCCGGATGATGCCCCATGCAGCGGAGTCAACAAATACCGGTCCTTCACCGTGGCGACTGCGCCGTGCTGGAGAAGGACCCGTGCGAGTTCGACGTGTCCCCCGTCCGACGCCAAATGCAACGGAGTTTGCCGATACCGGTCCTGGACTGTCGCGGCAGCACCGTGCGCGAGAAGAACCCGTACGACCTCGACGTGTCCCCTGGATGTTGCCCCATGCAATGGAGTCGAATTGTTGTCGAAGGCCCGAGCTTGCACATCCTGTGAGTGCTCCGTGATTAGGCATTTTGCAATCCTATGTAAGCCACAAAGCACCGCATAATGCAATGCCGTTCCTCTGACCTCCGATGGACGTTTGCCTCGTTTGGCTCGCCTCCAAGAGGGCAGTTCTGGGTCGTATATCCAGACCCACACTGCAAAATGCGATTTCCTCGGGTTAAACAACTCCTTCATACCATCTTCCATGCTTTGTGCCACATCCTTGAACCGTGCATGATCAACCCAGTGCTCGGCAGCATATTCAGCAAGGGGAAATTTTTGCAGGCTGCCATTTGTGACATCCTCAGGCAGGTGTAATAGAGCGCCTAGACACACTCGTGCGAAGAGGGTGTGAGATGGTGTCATAGAAATATGGTAGCGGGAAATGGAGTCATTTTCTTTGAGAAAGCGGTCCGAAGTCAAGAACTCCTTCACCGAGAAATGTGAAAATTGTATGACTTGGGTATCTTTGACATTGACGACCGCAAGCAAGCTTGAACACGCTGACAGCACCGCATGCACTGGATCGTCCTCGTGCCAATCCTCCCGAAATTCCGGAATGGCTCCTGCCTCAAAATCAAATGCGATAACCTGTGCCAATTCCTTGACGTGTAGCGGGCGCGAAGCCACGGCAACACACTGGAAAATCACCTGTGCTAATTCCTGGTGCGATTCTTTGATCTCTTGCAAGATGCGCGTATATGTTTCTTCAAGTGTCTTTGGTAAACCCGCCAGGACCTTCTGGATATTCTTTAAGGGGCAGTCACGAAGGTAGCCCACTTGACAATCCACCCATCTGAACCTACATCACCCGGGTGAGCGAGAGTTACCAACAGTTCGGGTATCGGCGCCTTACATCCCATTGGCATTTTTAGTGAGGAAGTCGATGACATGTTGCTTGTCCTCTGGTTTCCACCTTCGCATCCCTGGACCATCGTTAACAACTGACTTGATATAGTTGTCGATGTCTTCTCTCTGTCTCCCTTCGTTGTGTAAGGAAATGGAATGGGAAGTCAAAGGATGAAGGACATCCATGATGTCGGCCTCGGGTCTGCTAGTCACACAAATGTGAACATTCGGAATGTTTGAGACGATAAACTCCTTGAGAAAATGCAGAACTTCTTCGCGGGGGGGCAGTCCGACAGGTGGGTTTGGAGATTCGTCCAAGGCATCCACAATCAAGTAAACTGGATGACGTCTTGGGAGTTCCAGTATGCTCTTCAGGCATTGGACGAGTGCGGCATCACTGGCATGTCGCGAACCATTTCCATGGTCTGAGAAGAACTTGGAAAGAAGACCATAGTACGAGTCGGATTGGTCAGAAAGTTGGACCAGCAATGATGAAAGCAGCCCGCGCAGATCCCTCTTTTTATTCTCCCTGAAATCACAGTAGAAAAACGTGAGGATCGCAGGCCGAGATTTCCGCATGTCATCGATGTCCTGGATGATTGCGGAGCTGGCCGACACAATAAGCTCTCGTGGACAAAAATATAATATAGAGAAGACTACATACCACAAGACGCTCTTTCCTGCGCCCGCTACCAAAATCCGTCAGTCTCAGCAAAAGCGTAGTACGAGTGGGCCACAACGCACGTTTTCCGTGGATCCAAAGAAGATGACTCTGCTCGGACCATTTCCAATTTGAGAACGTTTCCCCGTTGACAAACCACATCGCGGTCCCAGGGTGCCGCAATTTGCTGATCTCGTTCTGGTTTTTCCACGGATCAAGCGGAGAGAGCCATCTTCGAATATCCTCGGCCAGCTTGTCACCTGCCGGCCCGGAACAATTTCAGCGCATTTCAGTAAGAATTGGAAATAACCGACGTCTCGATTGGTTCCCGTCGCTCGCGATTTGCTGTAACACTTCTAGCGGTCCGTCAGACCGTGACAACAGAACTACCTTATCTTCAACGAATCGAAACTTACCGCGCATTGCTTTTCCACCTAGAGGGATGGATGTTCATCACCGAACGGATGACAAGCCAAGTACATTTCTCACCTTGGACGAGACTATCGGTGTGAATGAGAATCTGCGCTGCGGTCGTTCGACCCTCTATCCCGGTGAGTCGATTCAGCTTCTTTTGCGCCACTTCAATGTCATTCTCTCCCAAAAGCTTCTTCCCAATCTTGACTGCATCGCATTCAGTTGTGTGTCATATCGGCAAGCACGGACCTACTCAATGAATTCTGTCCGATCTCTTTGGTCACCAAGCCAAGCACGTGCAGCAGTTGCGCCAGCATTTTCACAATCAATTCGACCATCGCTCGTTCAAGAGTGACTTTGGTATAACTCTCAAGGCGGTTCACAAATTGTTCGATCAACTCGAGCAGGTTAGCGAGCGTATCGTGGCTGACACGGACGTCCTTTGCCGCCTGGTATACATGGATGACACAAGGATACACAAGGGAAGTAAAGAAGGACACATACACCGAGTAATACAGAAAAGGCAATGAATATTGGCCTTGCAGGAGGGAATGGCTATAAAAAAAGGCATCAGAGGAGTAAAACACCCACCAGCGTGTCCGACGTACCACGCTGATAGCGTCACAGAGGGTACTATTGGTGGAAAGCGTATACAGAACGGATATGGCAGATTTAAGCGGTTTCACGATTCTACTGTCACTTCCTCGGGATTGAGTGAAGGCGTCTGCTTGTTCCTGGAGGACAGCTGAAACGGACTCGAGGGAGCAGGACTGCTCGAGTCGATTGGCAAGCGGGTGCTCTGTCCATAGTTTGCCCGTCTGTTTTGCGTACTCCTGCAAGGCAGACTCGAAAAGGGTGGTAAAGTTAGAGGACCGTGACTCGGGTTCTAACTGGTGACTCATCATGATATGACAAGTAGGAGAAAAACAGGATCTTAGGAGAAGGGAGTTGTCGGTTATGAGGAAATGATATGGAGATAGTAGAATGTCACTTATCAAATATATAGCAGACACGTTGCCTCGAACGGAGGCCGGGGCGCAAAGCTGCCAACTTCCTGCCGTCGGACATGTGGAACAAAGTGCCCAGAGACTCCCACACACATTGACATATTGATAGCTGCTGCCCTTAGAAGGACCTTGAATATTTCTTGAACTAGCGGAACAATGCTTCAATTGGAAGGCCCAGCCAGCAATGCAAGCTCATGAAGTCGGAACTCAATGGTTAAGTTCAACTAAAGTGACACGCGCCAGGGATCGTCCTACTAGGACCCTAGATAAGGACGATACGATGTGTATTTCAGAATGTGCGCACGTGGGCATGAGAACTAGTTTATTTACCTGGATACTTAAGGGCGATACAGTGTGTATCTATATCATGTGAGTACAGAGTATAATCTAATGTGCAACGAGCCTGAATGGTTACTCACCAGTGTGCCAGTGTGCGGGGTGGGCACTGGGCACTGGGCATGAGCGATTTTTGGGGTGCTGTTCTAAGTGGATAAAAGTGTCTGTGTTATCATTGTGTACTTGTTATCATTGTGTACTTGTTATCATTGTGTACTTGTTATCATTGTGTACTTGTTATCATTGTGTACTTGTTATCATTGTTATGTTACTGAATTGTCCGGGGATTAATTGGAGTCCGGAGATATCAAAACCTGTAGCGATCTGCGTAACGCGTTCGCCATATTACATTCGACGCCACCGCCAAGGTTCTCAAACAGAGCGCCCACGCCCAAACCCTTATCTCCGTGCGACCCTCACCGGCCCGGGCTTCACCCGCCTCTGCGAGAACGCGCGACCGACTTGCCCGATCCTATCAGCCCAGTGACAAGTTAGAGAACTTTTAGCCTGAGTATGCCTTTCTGGATTCGACTATTCACATAGCGCCACGGAAATAGACATGCGTCCGGCCGACCCACATAACTCGAAAACTCCGTTCAGCGCTCAGTGGGCTCAGTTTTGGGACACTCCTGGAGATTCCTAACCCCCCTCAATAGTCCACGTCCCACACTAAGCCTCAAGAGAAATGGCATTTTGTAGATTTCGTGTCCCAAGAACGTTTGTCACTATCATCTGAGGCTGACATTTTCCTTTCATCACTTCTGCTCTAGTGCGTCGTCGATGCTATGGACAGAGGAGGACGGCCTTGAAATGTCGTAAGTATGGGTGAGAAAACGACCTGTTGATAGCGTTGTTGCTGCGTATGGTGCATTATTTATCATCGAGTTTGCAAAATAGGATCCATGCGCAACGTTTATCGTGGACGGACCCAGGTTCTTGGCGTAACTCCGTTCTACTCTACTCTGTGCTTACCTTTTTTTTTCCCCGGGACGCGCCCCGTATACTTAGATTTTGACGTCCCAATAGCTTAAGTCTATGACCGACGAGTTTTTTTTCTTTTCGTGATTACGCGCAAATTTCTGACTGTTGGTAGAGGACTTTTACGACACCATGTCGTGTAATGATACTGGTACGGCGCCTTTCATCAGGATTATGTAAGTTTACTTGTGGGAACTTGTGCAAGCGTGTGCAAGCGCGAGCAAGCGGAAAAAGCCGGAAAGATCAACAGCTCAGAAAGACAAGTCCCGATTTCAAAAAAGCTGTAATATTATGAAATTGAAAGGCATGGAAAAACTCGAAAGGTGACACAAAACATGAGAATTTTTATTTTGGCCAACCAACTACACTACTACACATAGACTGAATAACTACCATAGTCATGTGTCACAAATATGAGGGCAAAAATAGTGCATCTTGTTAGCTTGTAGCTTGCCACAAGCTAAAAAGCTAGAAAAGCTCACCAGTAAAGTACCATATTACTGATGTTCTCACCCAAGGCCCAAGGAATTGATGCAACTTTCTAGGGGAACGATGATCTTACGACGTTGCGAGCCGGGATTAAAGAACTGAACTAAGTGCATGGGTTTCAACCCTGCTGTCTGTCACGACGACCTCAAACTGCGAAATCGGATAGAGGACATTGAGGCCATTTCGAGCTGTGATGGATGCGTGTGACTACAGTACCCTTTTCGGGACTATTCGACTCCGGGTGGAAGCGTTTCATGCGAAGGAAGGGGGATTGCTTTGGACTGAGTCAATAATACATCCCTCAGGTTCTGTGCGCCACTTGACTCAATCTCCAACGCGACAAAGTCAGAGATATCCGCCACACACTCGACTTAAACAATGCAACAACGCTCGTCTTATTGTGCAGCCAAATGCATCAATTCACTCTACGATAGCAGTGAGACACCATTTCCGCATAGCAAGTACATAGGAGAGGGACAGTGAGCAATTCGACAGGACTTCAAAAGCAAACTCCGAGTCCAACCACGCTCTCAGTGGTGCTGGGAAAAACCAGTCCATCATGACACGTGGAGAGGCCAGGGGTATGTACGTATGAATTGGAGGCGATTGTAGTGTCAGCCATTCAGATTCACCAACTCGATGGACCGAACGTTTCGCCATCGGGAAGGGTCTTGTATGCCACCCCGGCAAAGTCGATCGTCTTGGTATAGACAACATTACCCCACCATGATTGAATACTGCTCAGGCCAATTGTGCCATTCTTTGGGTATAGCAGAGCGAAGAAGATGATGATAGAACCGACGGTATAGCCAACATCTAAACCAATGGACAGGACATCTATTCAAGCCAAGCACATGTCAAAAGCTACATCATGTGTGGAGCTGGGCAACTCACAATTGTACTTGGACCACCAGTGGAAGTTACGACGACGGATTCGGTAGTTAAATATGTAACAGACTAGCACGCCGGTCACATAGTTGATCGGTGTCGCGGGAGGTATGGCATCGATGCTGGAGAAGATGACGGGGAAGTGGAGATACTTCAAGGAGCGACGGTTGAACTTCTTGTGTATGATCCATTGGAAAACCGGTGCAAGAGCACCAACAAGGGCGAAGTTTGACAGACCGTGAAACAGCCGACCATCCGAGAACACACGCCGCGGTCCAATGACACCCCACTACAACAACAGCGTTAAGCAATGGAACTCTAAATTGAATACATGAACGACTCACAACGATTGATGAAGTGGCGAACGAGGGGATAGCTGGGCAAGTGAAGCCATCTTTCTGATCGGGCGAGCAAATGTCCTCAATGTTGGAGAACATCCATGCCTGCACGCCGAGTTGCACAGTGCCAGCAACAACAGTCGCGACAACCTGACAGAAGAACATCGACCGAGGTGGGACCTTCATGTAGTGGCCAAGCTTCAAGTTGCTGGTGAATCGAAGTCCCTGACGCACGGTATTATAACCCCATGCCTTGAACATCATCGTCGCAATCGGACGGCCAGGAAGGGCGTATCCAAGAACCAGCTCGGCGATCACGTTAAGCCCAACTTCCGTGTTTGTGGTGGCCCGGGTGATACCAATAGGGACAGTGAATATGAATGCTGAATGTACGAATGGTGAGACTCGAGAAAATGCACAACGAAGACGAAAACACCCACCAACCGTGAGTGCAAGGAGGAAGGCCCAGACAGGTAATTGTGTGTCCCACACTTCGATGACGACAACACCAAAAGCAAACATAAGCACTCAAAACGATGTCAGTTCAATAGCAGACTTGCATCAGGAATTGATGCACTCACAGAATATAATGAAGTACCACCAATCTGGGACCTCCTTGTACACTGACATGAGTCGAGCGTGAATATCCGGTTGAACAGAGATCGACCGACGAGCGTAAATCCGAATGTGCTGGTGGTAGTAGAACAATACGTGGGTGACAGTGGCTGTGACGGATGCTACAATGAGTTCACCAGTAAGGGCGGAGGATGCAGTAATGAAGATTGGACTGTAATCTCGGTATTTCTGGAGATCGAGAGAGCCATTCTTGTTGATGATCCGGGAGACATTGTATAGATTCCCTACATTATCGAAAGAACCTGAGGAGGACATCAAGGAAAGGTAAGCACTGTACCAAACGTTCTTGTACTGCGAACAGTAACTCAGAGAGAACAAGTGGGAAAATGAAAGGGAGCCTCACATAGAAAATGGGAAGAAAAATCCAATAAAAAAGCACAATGCAAACACCCGTGTTGGCTGCAGCCCACCATGGGTAGGAAAGAGGAGAGCCCATGTATGCGATTTGACCCCAGTCGAAGGTGAGGAGGCCCATGCCCAAGCCATGGGTGACGCCAAACAAGTGATTAATCTTGACATTCTTGGGCGCAATCCAGCAGACCCATGAGAAGCTTGAGAGAGCAGTGAAGAGATAAGAGGGAAAGAACGCTGCGATAATGGAAAATCAGAATATAAATCAAGTTTCCAAGACACACAAAGCTGACTATAGATCATGGAGCCAATGGACACATAGGTGAAGAAACGCTGGCGAGAAATGCCGCCGTAGCCGTGGGAACCCGTGGTCTCATTGAAATGCAACGTGTTTATGAGTGCGGCTACCATGAGGTTATTGGGCCAAATCATAGACGCAGGTGTGACGAGGAAACGCCTGCAAATCCCAGCCATCGAGAAGCTAATCAGCTGGGTCGACATGATCAACAGCCACTGGTCTGATTTGGACCATGAAACAGATGAATGAACAGAACACGGACGGAAGATCAAACTCACACGGAAAGGTGGGATGCCGATCATAGAAGACTCTTTGAAGGGCAGTGAAGGAATTCTAAAGGAAGTGTAAGAAATGATCGATTAATGACCAGCGATTTGCTGAGTTTGCCCACACTCACGCTATATGCGGGTCGCGCTCCGATCTCAGCCATGACAGAGGCGATGACTTGCTCTTTTATGGTGAATGGCCCCGGATTGAGCGGCATACCGAGAATAGAAATGTTTGGCATATAACGGGCCCATACTTTGCCAATGGGCAAAGTTAATAACACGGTGGTGAACTTTTCACGCAGCATCTCAATAAGCAAGACCGAACTCGAATGCCGCGAAAGACAAACACAACAGATTTCGACACTGGGATATCTGAAGAAGAAGAATTGGTTGACTCCGGGAATGAGGACAGCCCACATGAGCCCGACCACCCAAGCACGCAGAGTGGACGCAGGCATCGTCGGATCGTCCGTGTTGGCGACTGCGGACCGGACTTCGGCATATGGAGACTCCTCCAGTACCATCGAGAGCGTAGGGTCAAAGTTGGGGTCGTCGATGTCGATGCCCTGCATGGTCCTTGGTATTTCAGCTACACTGAACCCAGGATAGAAAGGAAAATATCAACACTCCTATCATCGGCAACGTCCCCGTGCTCCAGGATGCGCTTCTCAACGTCGGCGTGCTCCCTCCTGTTTTCCGAGATGGACATGGTTAACGAGCTGGAGGTGACTACGAGCAGATGAAACCAAGCCCAGTCCGTCTCAACCTAAGAGAAGACAGCGAGGGAACAGAAGGACTAGTCGAAAGATGATCGCTCATGCTACAGGATTTATAGCCTGGGAAGCAGGCATCATGACCAGACTCTAGCGCAACTGGGAACGACAGGGGATGGCACTCCCGACTACCTCATAAATTTGCATTCTCTCCTATGCGGGAACTGGGTGATGAACTTTGTAGAACAGATATGAGGAGAGCCGGCTTCCTGAGAAGCATACCGTCCATGGCTGACTTCCTGATGATCCACGCTCCAGCCCACTGCTTCTGCTTCCTGGTCATGCGTCCTCAGCGGACCATGTTCGACAGAGCACGTGCGTTTAGCAGCTCCGAAACAGCGGTACAAGAAGTCTGACTAGCGACAGATGTCCGCGTCCTCGGGATAGCCTGATTTGTAGCTCCGATGTGCCGGCGATAGACAGGGATGTTCTGGGTCACTGACGATTTGAGAATAGGGAAGGAAGGACCTTAGCTTACACCGCTATATCTTGGTCGCCGTTGCTCACTCCACCAGGGATCGCATGTGTGCTTAGAGATAGTGCAAGACAGTATACTGTCTGTATTGGGATGGGCTCAAGTCGATGCACCCCGGCGAACTAGCCTGATGTACTCTGGTTACCTGCCCTGAAAAAAATGTTGGTCTCGATTACGATCATAGGACAACAAATGCAAGATATATTCTGTGGGGTGCCCGAGGCAGCTCCTGTAAAGGATGAATCTCGGGTATCATGAGCGGAAGGTGCTAAAACGACCAGTCTGCTGGGCCAGAGAAAAGCTGCCCAAGTGCGAGGGGACGGAGACGGACACCAGCACAAGGGAGTAGGAAAGGATTTCCTAAACTAGCAAGATGGGCCCAACCGACGAAAGGAAACGGATGGCCACCACGACCTCTGCGAGGTAAGGTCCGACGTCCCTCATCGTCGGTGCCGACCCTGATTGAACATACATCAGCTAAGCGACGGTTCGTCTACATCAGGTCTCCTGCGTTCGAAGACTTCTGATGCAACGTGTAGATACCCCAGTCTTGAAACAAACGAGACCTAGTTCCGCAAGAAGGCAACGACAATTAGGGGAATGACCGAGGACAAGTGGAGAGTGGGCTCAGATCATCAGCATCTCGAATTCTCCGCATCCAACGGAGAACTCGCAGGCCTTCCATAACGTAAGGAACTCATAATGGGTAGGGCCTCGTCCGACAGGCGATAGTAGAGGGCGGAGGGACGAAGAGGCGGAAATGATTCCTACCCCCTCGTGACTGAAAGTATACATGGCGTCTGCAATCATAAATCGCGGACACAAATAAGCTGATCAGTCGCCCAACGTGTAACTTTGGTGCCCACCGCTCACTCGTCGCTCGGCATGAACGATCACATCCTCTCGGCGAAGCCGGGCAAGGTTCTGGACCACCTACACTGAATGCCACGTGGGCAACAGTACAACACTGTTTCGGAACTTGAAGGAGAAAAGGCGGAGAAGGAGATGCTAGCACATCTTGGGTGAGTGCGCTTGTCGACAATTGATGTCGTCATCTGGATACATAGAAACCCCGCGGACAACATACTGATTATACTGTATTGAAGTGCCGTGGGTGATTCGCTCAAGCACCTCGAAACGCTATGACGCCATCCCTGCTGACCCATTGATGGATAATAGATATTTTATGCCGATGGAAGTACCGCACCAACCCCACTGGCGAGTGAGGCGGCAAGGCGTAGCTTTGATGATGGGCGCTTCGTGCATCGGTAAGATCGATGGCTGAACGCTGAGCGGTGATGCCGATACCACGGCCGAAGTCCGCAACGATTCTGAATGGCGGAAGTCACTTGTCGGAGGCAAATTTTCTAGGGTGTCATACAGTAAGCATACTCCATGGGGAAATGTGGTTCCCTATATATACATTCAGGGGACAGCTTGATCACCTGAACACAAAGTGATATCGTGCCAGTGCCAGTGGCGCCGTTACCGAATGGACGGACGGACGACCATATACAGGGCACGCCTTGTTAGCCCTTCGCTCAATATACAAAACTTGATGATATCTGAGCATCATACAGTAAACATACAATTATTATCATGTCCAGTAACTCACGTGTCCGTACTTGGAAGATGTTGCGTAGCCTGATGTGCCGCAATTCTCCCGGCCATCGGCCAACCCGCCACCAGGTACTTCATCCGGACGTAGACTGGCCTTCGACCCTAGCCCATCTGCGTTGCTCCTTATCATTTCTGGTTTCTCACATTGATCGATATTGATCCTTCAACTTCAAAGCGCCGACGGCCTGCCGAATCACGTCCACATGGACGTTCTTGCCCAGATGCTATGTTTGCAAAGGTCTAGTAAAGAGGGGACGCGTCCTCTAATGGGAATTGAAACGCATCGGGGGTAGGCTCACGAGACTGAAAGTCATCAAGACCTCAGCGTCACGGTCGGTCAAGACGTGGATACACCAAGGTAGACTCGAGACATGAAATGAACCTGACAGTTTGTTGGCGTCATAATGTTGAGGGCAACCAGGTCAAGGATCACGACCGAGAGTGTGGCGAGGATCGTAACTGAGTAAATCTATGCAATGGATTAGAGGAGACGCAACGAAGGCTCTAAAAGGGTTGCAATTACAGACCCTTGTTGTCCAGCGGTAGGGGCGACGACCTCGGATGACACTCCATTCATAGTCAAGAGTAGTGAAGAACTCCCAGCTGGATGCGAATCTGAGCCATGTAGTATACTTGAAGGAGCCAGCGACGCAGACCCACCCCACATGTAGAGACCAGCCATGGCATGGCAGACTTTTATGAACGCCACTGTCGAAGGATGTTCCCAGTCGGGTCATTGAGCGAATGGCACAACGCAACGCAGAAAGGCATACGCACAATAATCACGCACAATTACATCGGAATCGCGAAAGTCGGCCATCCAAAGACAAAACGAGGGGTATGCCCAGGTTCAATGAGAGCCGTGGGGTGGGCATTCATAGATAAGTTACCCCGACGCGAAAGGCCGTATGTCATCGAGTGATTACCAACAGGAAAAAAACATATAACGGCACGGCGATGACCTGAAGCGGAATACACGACACCGTTTGTTGCGTGCGCATGCAACATGCAAGACTGGCGGGATTCAGCAACGCAGCACGTGGTCGTGGGTGACCCGGTGACGGAGCGCTGAATGCCGGATCCGGGTCCGGGTCGCCTATAATGGGAAGCTGGGTTGGCACTACGCTGGCCAGGTCGAATTTCTCGGAATCATCCATGTCTCTCAAGACTTCATCACTCCCAGATGAACTCATTTCAGAAATACTGAAGTACACCGATTGCAAGACCTTGCTCTCCTGTCGAATGGTAACTGCAGCCATTACCTCGCGTCCCCCGTCGCTCACATCAAGACCTTTTAGTCATGTCATCGCCTCGAAAGCATCGTAGACCAGTCCCCTATGCTTCAATACGTCATAGAACTATTCAGAACCGGGATGTGCGATGGTTAATTAAGTGGCGTCGGTTCAGCGGAGAGGCTTGACAGGCTTCGGAGGTCCCAGACGTCATGGAAAAGCCCTACATGGCATGAACCAACCGATTTCCCATACTGGAAGAAGATCCGCTCATTCCCTGCGGCTGTGTCTGGAAATGTAATGGTGTTTTACTGCATTGCATCAGATACCTACTGCAGGCGAGATTTATTACTGCTGCGATTTCCTTCCGAACTACGCGGCATTCCCGAGCAACAGTGGTCTCTGAACTTGGACTGCAATCATATAAGCGCCGTCTGTGTGGACGACTCACAGGATCTCCTCTGTTTCTTATCGTCCGTTTTTAATTTTGGGTTCCCTTCCCTGTCTGCTCACCATCTTTTGTTTAGCCTCCCGGATGTCCACATTCGAACTCTCTCAACAGGAGGAATCCATCCTCTCAGACATCCTATCGGCCCAATCTATTCTTTCGCAAGCGACGTTATTGGGTCACCTTGTATGATATACGATGACCTCCTAATGTTGGTGGTCAGCTTACCCGACCCTCACATCCTGGTGTTCAATTGGAGGATTGGAGGACAAGTAGCAAAAATCGTGGGTTTTTTTTCAATATCAGTTGAGGGACGGATTATTTACCATATATGAATATCCCAGCCGTCCTTCGAATACGCTCAATGCAGTTTCCTCGACAGAACTAACATCATTTTTTTATACGATACCCGCGATGATGGAGTACGCAAATTACGCCTTCGGGCTGTGACATTACCGAATACTGCCGATGATGCGTCTTTGCACTCATACGACTTCGAGGTCCCTACCCCAAAGTACAACGGTTCTCCTGAGGGGCGCGTTCTGTGTGCGAATACACTACCTTCCAACAACTCTACTTCTTACGTTCCAGGTCTCTTTCACACGGACCCCCGCGGCAGGCTCTTGGCACTCGAGATAGAGACGATGTTCGGAGAGATGTCCGAGTCCACAGACGACTTGCACCTATACTTGAATCTTCACGTACTCTGCATTCCACAAGACACTGTTCTATCCTACATCGAAGCACACACTTCTAACACTGAGACCGTCGTTGTACCCTGGAAAGCGTGGGGACCGGGAAATACACGGCTCATCAAAGTGTCCGATGGGATGCTGAAAAGAAACCAGCTAGTGTGTGGCATGCTTGCCCTGACTGGGCAGTCAGAATCCTTCAGTCAAGGAGACTCGCTACGCATTATGGATTATCACCCAAGGCGGGTTGCTCGCATCCTGGCCACTCAAAACATGAACTCGCCAGGGGAAGTGTACATCGGAGGAGAAGGGTCCAAGTCCTCCAATACCACGGTAAAGCAGCGATCGAGCACTTACACATCTCGGGACAAGGAGCTTCTATATGCACTGAAGGAAATAATACTTCCAAATGGCATTGAGTCTGATAGGCGTTACCATTACGCACTTGGCGAGGACGTGGTAGTACTGTTCGAGGTATGCATCTATCCCTTCATAACGCGACACAGTACTTCTAATACCCCACCAGTATGTTGTGGATAACCCCATTTATATGGACTCCCGAAGAATAACAAGGGTATTCTACCATTACATCTAGCTACAGTAATGGTGTATCTTCTAGTTTGACATCTTGTCACGGAGGCAATACTATCGCAATTCGACTTGGGCAACAACACGGGCACTTCACCCTGTTCAATGGTAATGGTGAAGCATGGTTGACTCGGGACGACGTCAGGACCATAGTCATGAATGTGGCGAGACATGTAACTCTGCGGTCTGAGGCTGGGAGGTGATGAAAACGCTAAAAAAAGGTTTGTGCAATTACGCGGAACTGAAGGCCGCGATTTGTCATTGCGAACGATATCCACCTCTTCGGTCGATAAATACAACAATATCCCTGGCCCGCGCACCCTTGCTTGCTGTCAATGCTCAATGTCTTCGTTTCACGATGTGGCGAACCACGGGTCACAAACTATCCGCATCTTACGCTCCGCAAGAGACACAGTGTCCTCCGCGGTGTATTTGACATGGGCTGGAACTCCACCAGAACGGGCACCCAGACCCCTTCCTGACGCTAGCCGCCAATATCATTTTCCAACCTCACATCTTCCCAACCACGACCAGCGTACGCGAAGACATCGCATCACGGACAGCTCATCAGCGCCGCCAGAAACCTCAGGCCCATTTCGAAAAAACTGCATCCATGCTCCAAACAGCTACTGGCATGCCACTGGGCGTTGATGCCTTCAGCCCGAGTCGAGTGCACGATATCGAATCTTGTGCGTGTCCCCCATCAGGAGTCAATTTCTATAGCTCACTGTCTCCCGACCGCAGGGCCTTCCGCCAGTGCGCGTGGCCATAACACTTGTGATGCCGGGCCGTTCTCCGTTAGCCATGCCCCTGTGGACGGCGACCTTCCACTGCCAATCAAATTTGATCAAAGTCTATGCTGGAAGCATCTCGATGGCATCGTCTGCACCCAGCGCTGCTGTGGACTCGACCCGGACCACAGGCAAGACAGCACAAGTACAGGGATGCGCGGCCACAATGTTGCAATGCGACTTGGGTCTTCGTGGGAGGTCGACCCCGAAGCCATTTCCAACGAACAAATCGCGGTCCACAACACCGGATCTTCAGAGGCGACAATGCTTACCGTGCATCAGCTGCGACTGACCATCACGGGCCACCGATGGATGGCCCGAAGCGACGTAGGCGCCTTCTGGGAAGAGGCGGGCGATATGACGGCGACGGCGGCAACGGACATCGCGGCCTTGGCGCTGCTCGACACGCTCACGCGCTGGCTGCCCCAGTGGCAGGGTGACATCCTGGAGGTGCACACCAACGACGCCTGCGTGACGCGCGGAGTTCTCGGGGAGTACTCCGGCGCGTGGCACGCGGTGCGAGTGCTCTGCGCACAATACGATGTGGAGTTGCGGGAAAGGCTCGTCGAACAATTGGGGTTCAGTGCATGGTTACGAGATCAGCACTCGGGGGGGTCTTGCGCTAGGGCGCTGCGCAGCCCTGACGCTGTCGATGCGACGGTGAAATTGTTGACGGCGTTAGGGCGGCGCGGCGACACAGGGTATGGAAAGATGATAAGCCACCTTACCGTGTGAAGGGCGGTTTTTGAATGAGGTCTGAAACGCACATCGGACCAGGACTCGTTCATGTGGTCGTTCAGACTAAGTATACATTTAAATTTCAGTTAATTAGTCAAATGTCGATTATCTTTATCTTTCATACCCGTGGTGCTTTCGTTTCTAACGCGATGACTGCCACTTGACTGCCCGCCATTCGATAGGGGAATTCTGAAGAAAAGAAAGCTGTAGTCCCTGCACCGCTTTCAACGTGGACGACTCACTTTTATCCAGTTTAACCGGGACACCCCAAAGTGCCGCGGTCCTTCGTCGCGAATCTGTGAGATCATGCATTTTTCAGAAGACGAAGAGAGAATTGACATCGAAGATATCATAGGGCATTGACCCGACTTCAATATATCATCGATATCATCTTCTGTGACCGGTGTGGGGACTAATTTGGACACAAGGACTCGCACGGCCGCCACGTATCCACAGGTCCTGAGTATTGCCTGCATGCGCGTCGATGTCGGAATACGACAGGCGATCAGGCTGCACAAAAAGCGCTAGATGGCCAGGCTGCTGTTCAAGGATTTCGATGATGCAAAGCTGAATGATTGATTGCCTGAGGGCTGGAGAGGACGTCGGGCCGCGGTTTGCAGAGATGGTCATCAAACGTGGGGACTCTTACCCTGCGAGATTGCTAGGCTGTGAGCTGGTCTCTCTTGACAGGTTGGGAACTGAGAGCCTCGCCTGGTCGACGAAGATCCTCTCCATGACCGTCATGACGGGGCGAAAAGGGGTCCGATATGCTCCTCACGCTGGCCGTGCGCGACGCACCTGACACAAAAGCCCGTCAAAGACTGACGCGTACCGGCGTACTGACGGATTGATTGGCGCGTCTGGGCGTATCGGCAGACGCCGGCACGTGCACCCGTGATCGATGAACGTGCAGTTGGGCTGCCATTGTGAATCAGAAACGCCTCGAGCTCATGCCTGCCTCGAGCCCTTCTAGATCTCGCTGCGATACCCTCGACCCTGATCTTGTTATAGCCTGACAGTCATCCGTTCTAGGTGGTGATCTGTACGTGACCCACATTAATCGTCGCGAAGCTATCCATTGCTAGTAACTCACATAGTAGGACTTCCGGAAGGTAGACGGAGACAGCCATATGCCCGGATGGAAGCTTCTGCCACATGTTCCGCCCGCGGGCGTTTGCTCGAAATGTACTAGCAATCGCGTGATATGCACGTTTGCTTCTTATTCTACGCGGAGTCCACCGTCGCGCGGATCTTGTCACTTTTGTCGTTGTAAATTATGGCTGCTCAGGGCGCTCTAGGTAGTTTTCGTTTATGCCGAATTATGCGGCCTCGATATTTTTTTCGAATAGTACAGTTGGTCAGAGTCATGACGAAAAATTGTTCTTTCTATGCAATGTGTGCGAACGCTTGTCAGAATTGGCCACCTGGACCAAGCTCGCGCGTTCGCGTTCGACAACGGTCACCTAGCACCCTCTTCTCCCTCCGTTCCGCCGCGCGTTGGTGTAGACCCCCCACACACCCCAAAACATGTGGTAAGCGTCCAAAGCGTTAACCACTCTTCCCTAGTATGGATGCCGACCTGGTTAAATGCCCTGCTTTATCAGCAAACATATTTTGAACGCGCAGGTCTCCATCCGTGCCCCTTGCTGCAAGCAATGGTTCGACTGCCCCGAATGTCACGCCGAGACACAGACGCATCCGCTTTCACGGACGACGGAGATGGCCTTCATCTGCAAGAAGTGCAAGAAGGCCTTCCGCAAAGACATGTCCGTTTATGAAGAGAGCGACGAGTATTGCCCGCATTGCGACAATCACTATGTGAGCCCACGCGCCCAGACATCGATGTCAATATCGATTGCACTGCTCTGACGCGCTTTTTTCCCCCTATAGGTTATCGACGCAAAGACACCCCAGGCTGCTATCGGAGTTGAGGGAGAGGACGCGCGCATCGATGCCCGGTATGTCGATCGTATCAGTGGTGTCACATTCGCCTCATCCGCCTCTTCTTTTCTTCCCCAGACTTTTGAGGGACGAACGGGTGAAATCGGATCCTTCTCGGTCGTTATTCAATCAAGATATTTCCGACCGCCTCGGATAGAATGAATTCTCTCTGTACACACGCTTTATAGAGTTTCTGACATTTCTACTCTGGGGAATTTCCAACTTCCAACCCAACTTTATGTGCGCAAGTATGCCTGCCTCACTTTCAGCGCCTTTTTCAGCACTCGTGCACTCTTCAAATTTGGTCGTTCAACCCGGTCGGCGGACAAGTACCACACCCACACCCCAAAACCTAAACTCTCGGTCATGACGCGTTGCCTATTTCCTATTTCTTGCTCCGATAATGCATCCTGCTTCCGCTAGGTGTTCGCACCTGATAGGGTTTAGCCGAGGCCTCATCCATGGCTTGGCTGGCTCGTATGATCTCATTCTCATTATCGTTCCATTCCCACCGAAACCGCCGGCTTTTCTTATCCGGCCCCCTGATGATGGGACGACAATGTGCCGTTTCCACATATCCACCCCGATGAACAGTCTTCTGTCATTTGTACGTTCATCCGTTCCGGCCGACCATAGGAACTTCCCTGCATGGGATATCTCTGTAATACACACGTGTGAGCGGTTACTCCTGACCGTCGTCTATTCAGGTGAGCAATGGTTAGTAAGGCGCAATCTCCCATCATGAATCTTTCTCCCAGAAATGGCGTTCGCAGCTGGGATTTCTCTTAACGTCCTTTTGTTCTGCCGCGTTCGGGCGTCCTAGTTGCCGAACATCGCACTTCGCTTGCCCATAGCTCTCTAAAGCTCGAAATGAGTCGGTCACACGGGGCCATGGAACCTAATAAACAGCGTCGCCGCAAACCTTATCTTCAACTTCCCGCCAGGAAGCTGACTCAGTGTTACCATAATTCGATCAGTGATCAACGGATCCCCCTGTCTATGGGCACGGACACCCCGTTACTGACATAGGGTAAGACCATGACACCACCCAAGGGTACAGCGCCTCCGTGGTATATATAAAGAGAACCGCTATACGTCTATACGTTGTACTCAGCATATTCACGCCCAGTTCACATTACCAAATACACGATGGTGAATCCCGTCATTGTCAATCCGAGCAATGCCGTGCGTCGCCTCTCGATCGGGGGATCCGACTGGTTGTGGGTTGTGACTGCGATCATGGGTATCTCAACATTGGTGGCCTTGGCGTGGTCAAGCATTGTAGGTCTGTTCGCTTCTCGGATTGGCAACGTATTCACCAGGTCTTCCGAAAGCAACCACGTGGGGCGCGAGCGTTCCATCACATGGCCGTGGCTATCCTCACGGTGTCTACGATAGCATACTTTACTATGGCATCCAATTTGGGACAGACATCCGTTAATACGGAGTTTAGGATCGGTCCGACTCGCAGCATCTTCGTGTGTTTGTTTTCCGTTTCGCCACGATTTGTTGCTAATCAAATTTACCTCGTAGTATGTGCACTACATACAGTGGTTCATCAACGCGCCGCTTATCCTCCTCATGCTACTGCTAACGACCGGCTTCCCACTGTCTGACATCTTCCTTACCATATTCATGATCCTCGTGACAGTAATCAGTGGGCTTGTCGGCGCGCTCGTCCCGTCATCCTACAAGTGGGGGTTCTTTGTTTTCGGCATGCTGGCCCTCTTCTACGTCGTGTGCGTACTTTTACGCTTAAATCCGTTCGTTGACTGACCCACCTTTCGTCCATAGTTTTTCGCTGCTGTTTTGCGGGCTCACGTCGCGCCATGTCTCGCAGAAGACCACATATGGTGGCGCCGCAACTTACACTGCGGTCATTTGGATGCTCTATCCCATCTGCTGGGCCTTCGCAGAGGGTGCGAACGTCATCTCAGTAACCCACGAGATGGTTTTCTATGGCATCCTCGACACTTTCGCTGGGCCCGTCTTCCTGTTTTTTTACCTCGGGGCCCTGCGGGGAGTCGAATATGACAGCCTCGGACTCCAATCCGGAAAGGCTTCAGATTATGTGGGTGTGGATGCCGCCCCGCGGTCTGAGAAGGCTGCTGAAGCTGGCGCCACGTAAGAAAAAAAAGTGTTTTTTCCTTTCATATTCTGAGTATGTTTGCTACATTTCTGCCTATGTCGAATATCTGTGTTTCTACGTATATGTAATGTTGTCGGTTTGCGTGCAATAGTTGAGGCGACGAGTGACTGTGGTCGGCCCGTTTACCATTTTCGGCGCTAGCCCCTTCCCTTTCCACGTCGCACAACACGTTCTCATTTGCTCTGGCAAGGGCAGGAGAGTAAACCATTACCACTTCCAGAAGCATAACGTCAGTGATAAATGAATCTAACCCTGTACTCCGTCAACGCGTTCGTCGTTCTTGATACGGATGGGCACCGCGTCCTCGCCAAGTATTACTCGCCGAAGGGACGGACGCAGTTGGGGGAGCCTGATCCCAACAAGGGCTTGCAGAACTTGAGGGAGCAGAGGGCATTTGAGAAGGGTTTGTTTGCCAAGACGAAAAAGCCTGGTGGTACGTCCAGCCCCTCCCCCCCGTTCCGCTTTTTTTTCCCGCTCTCGCGCCCACACTTCATTCTTTGCTTTGCCGTTGCCGACAGGCGACATCATATTGTACGACGGACACCTAGTGATATACAAGCACTCGCTGGACCTCATATTCTACATGCTGGGAGGGCCACACGAAAACGAGCTCATGCTGTACTCGGCGCTGACCGCGTTCATGGATGCGATACACCTGCTCCTGCGGAACCAGGTCGAGAAGCGCGCCGTGCTGGAGAACCTGGACTGCGTCATTCTCTGTTTGGACGAGACGTTGGACGACGGGTGCGTGTCCCCTCCCCTCCCTCCCTCCCTTCAAGCCTATGGGCTATTTTTGTGTGCGTGCTGATGGGGATGGATGGTGCGCGGCGTCGCCGGGGACAGGATCATCGTCGAGACGGACCCTACGACGATCGCGGCGCGGGTTAGCCGGCCGAGGGCGGACACGACGGAGATTGTGATCAACGAGCAGACGATTATGAACGCGTACCAGACGGTGAAGGAGAAGATGCAGCAGAGAATTGGGCAGTTCTAGCGGCGCGGGTTCATGCATGTGTATTGTCGGTTACCGCATCTCTTTCACGACACGATTCTGCCATCCATACCTGGGCCAGATCATGCAGGCCGTTATCTCACAGCTCTCATACACGCTACTCTACGACGTGGCGTATGTACGGCAAAGGGTTGTTGAAATTTGATAAATCGGGCTGGTTTCGTATGGTCGATAGGGTTGTTGTAATGGGGTTGAGGAGATGGGTGTCGCTGATACCGAGCCAGCTATTAGAAATTGGTGACTTGTGTGTAAAACATATAGGGACCATCTCAACTGTGGCTTGATGTGAGCTTAGTCATGGAGTGTCCGGTTGTTGCCGAGGGCGTTGGATGGGACGAGGCGGTGGTGGTCCTCTTGCCCGCCATCAGCCATGTCTGCCCGGCGCCAGGCATCAACCACCTCCCTTTCAAGATACGCCAGAGATGGCTCCCCAGATCCTACCGCCCGCTCTCTTGACTTTTGCAATGCCTTCTGGGGCCCAAGTGATGCCGGTGTCGACGTATTGTTCGCGAGGATGCGCGGCGCCGCTAGGACCATGGAAGAGCTTCGTACCTTTTGGAAGGAGAGGTACTTCACCACAACCTGCTTATAAAACAGTCCAGTTTTGACCGCCACGTAGGGCCTCCATCGAGGAAGACTACGCGAAACGGCTCTCCAAACTCGCCAAAATGACCTTGGGAAGGGACGAAATTGGGTGCGTGTTTGTCCGGGTTGGCCCCCAAGTTGGACCACGGACTCTGTTGACATGCCACGTCAAGCGAATTCCGGAACTCGGTCGATACGCTGCGGCAAGAGACAGACAAACAGGCTTCCTTCCATATACAGCTTGCGCAGCAGATCCGAAATGAACTCGAAACTCCTGTGGTCGCCTTTGTCGCCCGTCAATCCCAACATCGTAAAGGATATCAGGCTGCGATCGAGAAGCAGTTCAAGACGAAGCAGGCCCAGGAAGTCCATGTCAACAAGGCCCGCGAGAGATACGAGCAGGATTGCCTTCGCATCAATGCTTACACAGCACAGAGTACCCTTGTCCAGGGCAAGGATCTCGAACGCATCTCCGTCAAACTCGAACGTGCACAGCAGACGGTCCACGCCAATGAACGCGAATATGCCAACTTTGCGCGCGCCTTGCGCGATACCGTCGCCAAGTGGGAACAGGAATGGAAACAATTCTGCGACAGCTGCCAAGACCTCGAGGAGGAGCGCATGGAATTCACCAAGGATAATGTCTGGGTCTACGCAAATGCCGTCTCCATCGTCTGTGTCTCTGACGACGAGGTATGTCTTTCGCATCCCACTCGTTCTCACGGTATCTCATCGGATCGTGATCCGCCGTGGTCATGGCATCATCTAGTCCTGTGAACGGCTGCGTCTGTCCCTTGAGTCATTCGAACCAGAAAAGGACCAGGAAAACTTTGTTCGGGATTATGGACAGGGAACGCCATGCCAGATCCCCCACATTTCGTCAACTACTCCTCTGCGGAGGGTGTTCCTCTCACATCTTCTGCATCGAGGACTACTAGCCGCCCCGCTCAATTTACCCGCGCTACACAACGCGCGAATCGACTCCCAGCTGCACCACCTCAGCCTGATGACGAGCCCTTTGTCAACACCGCAGGCGTGGGTTCCGCCAACCGTGCTCCTAATGATGCTGCACCTGTTCGAACCACCAGCCTCTCGAGGGGGGCAAGCACTCGACGCCATGTTCCCGTGGCGAATGGCAATGCCAACACAAATGGCCCTATTAACGGAATCTCGCCTAATTCCTCGCCACCGGCGAACGTACCCCGTCAGAGTGGCAATGCTCCTTCGCCATTGATGATCAACCCGGCCCAGCAGGAGCTTGGAGGTGAAAATGCATACAGAGTGGATCATTCCAAGGATCAACAGGCTAGCCCTCGTACTCTCGCCACGGCTTCGAAGGTTGGTGACGAGATGGACCCCATGGTACAAGCGATGGAGACTCTGCGTACCGCCGCAGGAGCCACCGTTGGACGCAGTACAACGCGCAGGGTGGCCGTTCCAGACAACAACTCTGGAATCGGCCCCTCTTCCTCCGCTCTACCCCCCCATTCCCTGACACCACCCGTGCCTGTCTCACCTTCGAACAGGAATGTTGATTATCGCAACTCGGCGGAGTTCGTCGTCGGTGCTCCCCTGCGCAGGGTCCTTCCTCGCGCTCAACCTCGCCTGTGCCACCGAATGCCAACTTTATGCAACCCCCACCACAAGCACCCGCACCTGTCGTGGATGCCGTTATTGATTCGTACCACCAAAGCTTTCCGGGAGAACGTCGGAGCCAGTCCAACAGTCGTCGCGCGAGCTTCAACGCACCACAGCCACAACCACAGCCACAGCCTGCACCAGCGCAGAGTCAGGGGAATCACCTAGAACGTCCCCTTAGCAGAGAAGGCCATACTGGCATTGGTGCCAATGGCCGTTCTCGCAGCCCATCCCTTAATCATCCCGCGTCCCGTAGCACCTCGCCCGTTCCGCCCGGGCCAGTTCGTGGTGGGAGTGTCAACCGCCTTGACCAAGGTGCGGGGCCAGTACAGTACCGCGCTACGACACCAAACAGTGTCGGTATTGCGCTCGACCCTAATGGAAATGTTGCTATGGACGCGATGGCAGATGTGTATCGCCAACAACAACATCATCAGCAGCAGCAGCAGGTAGTTCAGGCAAGACAAATACAACAACAACAAGCGCCTCCTCCGATGCAGCCCCCTCCGCCTGCACCGGTGCAATATCAACAACCCCCGGTCCCACCCCAACACCTACAAGCACCTGGTGGTCCCGCCGCGCGGCCTACGCAACGCCAGACAAGCGTCAGCAACCCGTACGTGCCGCCCGCGAATTGGCAGACCCAGGCCCCTGCTCCGCCCCCACAGCAGTACGCCCCACCACCGGCGCAACAGCCGCCGACTTCGCAGCAATCGCCAGCGTATGCACAACCGCCACACCCATATGCCAATGCGCCGCCTTCGCAGGTATATCATCAGCCGCCGATGGGCTACGGCATGCAACAGTCGCCGGTGCAGCAACAGCAGAAGCAGCCTACAATGCAACATGGTGGGACGAGCTCAAACGGCGGGGATTATTACGCGCCGCCGCAGCACCAGGTATACCCCCAGCCGCCCCAACAGCAACGGCCGCCGTATCAGCAACCCCAGCATCAGCAGCCCCAGCATCAGCAGCCCCAGCATCAACAGCCCCAACATCAGCACGCATACGGAGGCGGCGGATACAGGTCCCTCAGCCCCGGGCCGGTGAACAGGAGCCCATCGCCGCAACCGATGGCTCTCACGCAGCCGCAGCCGCAGCCTCTTTCGGAGCCGCCAACTCGCCAATACACGGAGGACGGACGGGGGGTGCTGTTCTACGGTACGTTCTTTTTTCCTTGCCATCGTAAGGGGAGAGAGATTATGATTGTATGTTGACCGCGCCCGTCGTCGTCAAATGCAGTGCGCGCGCTTTACGACTACACCGCGACCAT
>WTXF01000241.1:0-35275 GCA_022496215.1 Russula brevipes
GGCGGCGAAGGCTCTTTCAAGTCGATTCGAGAGCTCTTTCACTACACAGTGAACGTCACTGACCTGACTGTCCGATTGTTTTCCAAACCCGCTCGTGTTCTCCCCATGAGCATGGTTTTCGAAAGACTCACCTCTCTTAATACCAACATTTCGCATGCCATCGTGGCACAATTCCTCCAAGCACATTCCCATATCGATGATCTGACGCTTGGCCCATGTCTCAATGCACGAGACTGCCCTTTTTCACGCTGTTCGCTTTCGCTTCCATCTCTTCGATCCCTCACCTGTCCGCCAAGCTGCGTACGAGCCCTCACAGATGGCACAAATCGCAGGCCTGTGTCACGGCTCGCCACTACTTATGATGATGTTGGACGTCTCGATTTTCCTATTGCCCGACTTCTCGACTTCCGTCCAATCAGTACATCCACCTCTCTAACGGTCCTTCACATCGACTTCGATCACACTGTAAAACAGCTTCTCTTGCGCCTCTCTGTGGCAGCACCAGCCCTTATTGTTTTGAAACTAACGGAAAGCAAGTTCTCACATGAGGTACGTCATTTAATTTGTTCACAGTTCATGCCCTGAGAGTGCACACCGTCGCAGTCCCAAGTTGCACAAATGCCATGGTATGACGAGGATAGCTGGAAAGCCGGCCTTAGTTCGCACCGGAGCCTAGAGCGGCTCCTGCTACGGACGTGGGGTTTCTTATTGAAACTGACAGAGAGGATAAAATATCCACCGCTCCGTGGGGCGAGGTCAGTTTAGTCAATCGATGGATGAAATTTGCCCCTCCGAAACTCTACAATGTCGTTGTATGGACTAGCTCATGCAAGGGCGGGGGCATTTACGTATCTGGGACCTTCAGGAGATGGGCCGTTGGAAAGTGGATGAAATGCCGTCCGCTCATGCGCAGAACGACCTGATTGGTGGCGCATTTTTGTAGCTGCAGATCTAAGTATGGTATAGGTGCGTCCTTTGTTCTTTTCCCAGATAGATCTATCTAAACGCGCGAACAGGAATATGTAGAAAATTAGAAAATTCTAACTGTGTGTAATCAGAAATCGAACATCATATTTTTTTTTAAAAAAAAGGGACTGACACGACGTTCACCCAAATTGGCTCATCTATCACTCAATGTCGTCGCCGCGATTGCCAAATGAGACTTTGAGCTGCAGTGAGGCAACGCGGCGATTGGTGTTGTCGAAAAACACCCTCTCGTAGGTCATCATCCCGTTGAGAACTTGCGATGTCACTGATATCTTTTCTAGCGGTTAGTGAAAGAATGCTAGGCGGCTCAGGAATCGTACCAGCCACCAAGATGCCCAACTCAGGGCCAATCTCAGGAGAAACGAAGCGATGATGAACGGCATGGTGAGGAGTTCGAGTTATGTGGTTGAGGAAATGGGGAAACGGTAATGGTAAGCGCGTGGTAAGCGCGTGACAAAGGCGCCAGTGAAGGGCTCTAGATCTTGTCGTTCCGTCGTTCCATTTGTTCTCGTCCTCGTCCGCCGCCACCGGTTAGGCCTCGCCATCTCCAACTGCAGCACCCTGCCAACCACCCATCTTGCGCCCCCCGGCCTGATCCTGAACCGTCAATTTCACCGTCAATTGCACTGACTTCACCTCGCGCCGCCGCTTTTCTGGACGCGAGGGTAACAGCGCGGGTTGCAGCGCCGAACCTGATGCAAACGACTCGCGCTCCTCAAGATCGGGTCCATCGTCTGGAGCCCCTTCTGTGGCATGTCCTTCAAGCGACAAGTGCACGGAGGCAGTGGGCTTGTGCCGCGATGGCACGCGGATGACCAAGTTGTACAACACGAAGGAAGAACTACGGGCGCTACGCCCCGAAAATGAAGACAAGTTGGTGGACCGTGAAGATGGGAAATTGCGATTCAGAAGCGACAGGGTAAGCGTGTACACGTTCTCGTCAATCCTCACCTTTCTGAAGCAAACAACTTCAGCGCAGTACTGACGGGCAAGTCGGCCATCGAACACATCTCCCATTTCTGCTCCATCCTACCTTACTCTGGATCGGCCAATCATGTCCCATTGTTCGACATCGACCCCCCCGATTACCCCTTGGACTGGCACACAAACAACACCCCGCGCACCCCGTATGCAGGTCCATATGGCTGCACTCTAACGCTTCCGAGGGTCTTGCACTCTCGTTTCCGCTCGTTTTCGACTCCCCGAACCCATCCCACGAAGGTATCTGCACGGCGCGACGTCGCATTCCAGGCCTATCGTGCTCTGTACGAAAATGGGCTACTCAACGAGCATCTCCTGCCGCCCATAGACGTCTTGAAATCTGAGCTGGAAAGCGAAGTGCGGATTCTGCTAAAGGAGGTCGAGCAGCGCGAGGGTACGGCGCTGGTCTCGAGCCAGATGGACCCTTGGCGTTGCTCCGGCGACAACATGGATGCTGTGCCCTCCATTCAAAGTGCGCGTCAAGGAAGAGGATGGAGGAGGTGCGAGCAGCACGCGAGGCAGGAGAGGTGCATCACGATGTACATATTTAACTTAATGTAGTGGACAACACGCACACGCAGGCAGACGAGGCAGCGAAGTCGGACTGTCCGAGTGTCGGACGGTCGGACAGTCAGACAGTCAGACAGTCAGACAGTCAGACAGTCAGACAGTCAAGACAGTCAGACATGTGCAGTCAGACCAGTCAGACAATCGGACCGGACAGCCAAAATGGTCGGACTGTCGGACAAAGGGGTGATGACAAATCAGGTGGGCGTGACCAAAGGCTCACGTGGGCAAGATCACATTTTTTCTGGGTAGCTTACCATGTGATGTGTCAGAAAAACTGGACTCTTTCTTGTCCGGAAAACACCGAAATAAAGAGTTTAACTGTTTGTTCAGTCGGAAATACTTGGCAGAAAAAACTCAGAATAGAGTTAAAGTTTATTTCATCATACCTGCTTGCATGATATTACTTGAAAATTAGTTAAAGTTTTTTTTCAAAGTTTTTCCGAGAGACAAACTCTGAAAATTGTTTAACACCTCACAGGGTTTTATTAGAGTTTTTCGTAGTGAAAAACCCTTATTTGCATGCAGTGTTAAGAAGCACTTGGCCGACACGTGACATACCGTTTCGGGCTCTGGTCACGTGCCGGTAAGTTGATGTTAATCGATGTTAATTGGCCGAAATTCACACGTTTCACATTAATTAATGTTACCTGTACTGTACAGTATGTGGACTTCCTAATCTCGATCTGTACGCCACTACACACGACCACCATCTCGGACCGTCTAGCTGGCCAAGGCACCGAGTCAGGTCCCCATGTTCGTCGACACGCATGGTCCCTGCAAGTGGCCCGGTGACATAGTTGGCACATACATCATTGCAAGGCCTAATCCGTAGTCACCACACGTCGACACACTCAACACCCTACAACCACGTTTGGTCGAAACCCAACCCATTCTATTACCACACCCTGAGCATTACGGTATAGCATTATGCGTAGTTACCGACGTGACTGACCTTGTCACACGCGTCGCAGGATAAAAATTCGGATTCAAAAAAATAAATAGATAAAAAATCGAGTCTTGACGTTTCAATTCTACTTTCCGTTTTTCCTTCCTTGATTCCGATTCCGATTATTTCATGATTGCGGCTCCGGCGTGGGCGTGGGCGGGGGCGTGGGCGTGGGACTAGGGAATACTCTTTCGTAGGCCCTGCGTAGTTGTCCGATTATCTCGCCTAGACGCCCATCTTGTCCATCTGCCCGTTGAATGAGAGCAGAGATCCACCCTTCGATAGTGACCCCACAGAAGACAAAGTCGCCTCTTGCACTCGTAAGAATTGACATCGTTTCCAAGAAGGACGTCGCTTGTCTGGTTGGAAGGTCTTCGGTCTGACGCGAAAGGACTCCGTAAACGTAGGCGTTCAGGTTCATGCAGTCGACCGCAGAGGAGTTGCCGAGGGCGTTGAATATTGTGTTTGACGGCATTACCATCACCTCCTGTAACCAAGCCAGCTCCGACTCCTCGAGGATATGCTTGTGCAGGAGGTGCTTCGCAAGCAATGCGCAAATGGAGCGAGCAGTGATGCGGATGGAAGGATCGGAGTCAGCCCAGAGCGTTCGCATAAGTCCGATATTTGCAAAGTTAATCCGCAAGTCACTGAGGACGGATTCGGATGCAGGAACGTCATAGGGGACGATGGATGCCTTGGCAACGTGGTGGACAGCTTCCAAGCATGCTAAGAGGCGGCGCCTGCGCATGTCTTCATGGAGTCCAACCGTGGCTTGTGTACAACTTCGTAGGAGAGTGGAGAGGAGTTGGCGAAAGGAATTCTTTCCTTGTTCGAAAGGGTCGCTGAAGAGCCGGACGATTGTCTCTCCAGGCAAGCCGGCCATGAACTTCTGCATCTTGCTTTTTTCGGCCATAGCTGGCAACTGGAACAGCCAAGTGAGAGCCTCGACGTCAATATCCTGAGATGCCAGTAAAGCGTCTTTGACTATGCTTCGGTGAATACCGTCCCTGAGACATTGCCCATGCTTCTCTGCAGATATTTCAGTGGTTTGCAACCACCGAGTGAGTATCCGCTGCCTGACCGACGTGACTTCGCCCAAGTCATATGGCACAAGACAACTATGAAGTTGTCCAACGAACCAACGAAGGCAACGCGCTGAAATGGAGAGGAGGATATGCCAAAGGTACCACAGCACACTGGTCAGTGGGGTACGATATGGGCAACGACGGTCGATGCAGGGAAGGATTGTCAGCACGAGGTACGCCACTCCGAAAAGGCCGACGAAAATTGTGAGGATGATGGCGACCGGTTTGTAGATCGTGAAATAATATATTATGAGGCCGGCGAGAAAAAGAGAAACAGAGAGGTGGAAAAGTGCCGCTGTTATTTCGACTGCGATGGTCATGCCGTATTTGCAGGCGCCGAAGAACAAAAACGAACGGACGCGTGCCTGATCGCTCGATGGACCCGGAATCCGAGGCAGTTGGACGTATCTGCGTGCCCACTGTTGGATCATGGCCGCAGACAGAGCGGACATGACGCTGAGTACAAGGCTCAGCAACCACATCGTATTGACCAAGATGATAGAGATGGTCGGTGAAGGGGAAGGATAGGTCCGCAGTGGCACGTTTGTGCCGTTCGCAGAACCAGCGAGCTGTTGCGAGATTTGTGAAAGATAAAATGAATTCCGGTCGCCGGAATCAGGAGACAACTTTTTAGTGCCCTCAATGAGAAAGGTGGCGACTGCTGCAGAGACGAGGCTGGACTTTCGGTGTTGTTATTACCATGACTGCACGAAATCAGTGGACTGAGGACTTACAGCCGCAAGAAGACTGTTTGCATCCTCTTTCCAGCCGTCGGCCACAAGTTTGTCGTATTCTCCGGCTTCCTTCATATATGTAGACCACGTCGAGTTTACCAAATCTTCCCGAGCTGTAGCAGAAAAAGGTCGTAAGGAGGTGCGGTATTTCTCTGCTTCTCGACGTACCTTCGCTGGTAGGGGAACCCCAGTGGGAAGGTGGGAATAACATTCTGCGTTGAGGCGAAGTTGACATCTCTTCCTGACTTCTCTAAGTCGCCTGTTTAGGAGAGCTCGAACTGAAAGGACCTCACTTTGATATGGATTGTTGATAGAGTTAAATACCCACCTCGCGACCGCCTATCGAGCAGCATGACCAAGTCAAATGGGCCTCGTCCAGAATGTCCAGAAAATTGATAAACACCGAAGCTCAGGCTCTCTGGCTGACTGGCTCATGTAAAGTAAACTTCTGTGATTTCGTAAAGTTGTTACTGCTTCGGACTCGGAAATAGACTAGCTTGTGGTCGACTTTGGGAAGTCCGCCCTACTCACTGGCAGAGTTTCATCGCGGGCCCGGGTACGCCATGATAGCGCAAGGACTCCAACAAACCGAGGCGCGACCGGCAGGCTGAGACAGTGGACACGAGGCACTGCACGCGCACCCGGCATGTTCCGTTACTTGGTGGACCGTTGCGTCGTGACGCGTGACGACTCATTACGGTAACTCATGATCGCATGATCATCGATCATCGATCATTGATCGTGAATGTTCTGATCAGGATTCATAACGGAACATGCCCGGGTGCGCGTGCAGTGCCTCGTGTCCACTGTCTCAGCCTGCCGGACGCGCCTCGGTTTGTTGGAGTCCTTGCGCTATCATGGCGTACCCGGGCCCGCGATGAAACTCTGCCAGTGAGTAGGGCGGACTTCCCAAAGTCGACCACAAGCTAGTCTATTTCCGAGTCCGAAGCAGTAACAACTTTACGAAATCACAGAAGTTTACTTTACATGAGCCAGTCAGCCAGAGAGCCTGAGCTTCGGTGTTTATCAATTTTCTGGACATTCTGGACGAGGCCCATTTGACTTGGTCATGCTGCTCGATAGGCGGTCGCGAGGTGGGTATTTAACTCTATCAACAATCCATATCAAAGTGAGGTCCTTTCAGTTCGAGCTCTCCTAAACAGGCGACTTAGAGAAGTCAGGAAGAGATGTCAACTTCGCCTCAACGCAGAATGTTATTCCCACCTTCCCACTGGGGTTCCCCTACCAGCGAAGGTACGTCGAGAAGCAGAGAAATACCGCACCTCCTTACGACCTTTTTCTGCTACAGCTCGGGAAGATTTGGTAAACTCGACGTGGTCTACATATATGAAGGAAGCCGGAGAATACGACAAACTTGTGGCCGACGGCTGGAAAGAGGATGCAAACAGTCTTCTTGCGGCTGTAAGTCCTCAGTCCACTGATTTCGTGCAGTCATGGTAGTAACAACATCGAAAGTCCAGCCTCCTCTCTGCAGTAGTCGCCACCTTTCTCATCGAGAGCACTAAAAAGTTGTCTCCCGATTCCGGCGACCGGGATTCATTTTATCTTTCACAAATCTCGCAACAGCTCGCTGGTTCTGCGAACGGCACAAACGTGCCACTGCGGACCTATCCTTCCCCTTCACCGACCATCTCTATCATCTTGGTCAATACGATGTGGTTGCTGAGCCTTGTACTCAGCGTCATGTCCGCTCTGTCTGCGGCCATGATCCAACAGTGGGCACGCAGATACGTCCAACTGCCTCGGATTCCGGGTCCATCGAGCGATCAGGCACGCGTCCGTTCGTTTTTGTTCTTCGGCGCCCGCAAATACGGCACGACCATCGCAGTCGAAATGACAGCGGCACTTTTCCACCTCTCTGTTTCTCTTTTTCTCGCCGGCCTCATAATATATTATTTCACGATCTACGAACCGGTCGCCATCATCCTCACAATTTTCGTTGGTCTTTTCGGACTGGCGTACCTCGTGCTGACGATCCTTCCCTGCATCGACCGTCGTTGCCCATATCGTACCCCACTGACCAGTGTGCTGTGGTACCTTTGGCATATCCTCCTCTCCATTTCAGCGCGTTGCCTTCGTTGGTTCGTTGGACAATTTCATAGTTGTCTTGTGTGATCAAACGATCTGGAGGAGTCACGTTCGTTTTCGTAGAACGGAAGGTTTGTCAATCTCCTGCAGTACAGTAAAGCTTAGCTCTCTCCGAGTCTCTTGACCTTCACCGACTAGTTCCTCACGTAGTACACCTCTAATGTATGGTATGCGTCACGAACACTTACCGAATCCGGGCTCGTCTTTGATCTTAATGCTATATTGCAATATGAGCCATGACGGCTATTCACTCAGTTTCGAAGGACCTGAACATAACTTGTAAGCAATCTGCTCTTAATCACACCACGATAGTGCGCATCATCTCCCTGAATAAGCGCGGGCACCTGAGGTGTTCGTGGGGGACCCAAAGTGTGGTCGTTAAGTGGGACACCTCTGTTATTACTCGAATCTCAAATTTGGGCAACAAAAGGACATCATCTCGATTATATGTTGTGCAGACGCGGAGGGCCACGACATTGGGCCAACGGTATCTTGCAGTTACAACGGTGTGCCCCCCCCCTCCATCACCCAGACCACCTACGTCTCGGCATACCATGAAGTTTTTTCATTTTTCATTTCGTGTTCTAGTCACCAGACAATCGCATAAGGCACTAAATATGCGCAACTGATATAGAAATGCGAGTCAGCCATTCAAATGTACAATACAAACAAAACAGAAGCAGAAAACTAGAAGTAAGGTGGCAGCAGATTCACACCAAGATTCAAGTACAATTCCAGCATCGTATGACGCCACGAGGACTCGTAGGGTCGAGACGACTCGGAAGCGGAAACAGACCAGGCAGTTATTAGTCCCAAGAGCAGCTGGAACCTACATCCTCACATGTACCCCAGTTGCTCTCGTTGGGACCACCACACGCCGGATAGTGGTGTATGATATGAGCAGTCGCGATCGACGCAAGCAAGGACGGTTATGATCAAGTAGATCATCCCAAATAGACCAACTACCATCGAGAGACCGATGGCAACCAGCTGGTTGATCGTGGAAAAAATACCACCAGGCCGACTAGAAATAGGAACAGAGAGACGTGAAGGGATATTGCAGGTCCGCATGTTCAATGCAATGCCAATGTAGCAAAGAGGATAGATGTGATGCTACAGCGACTTCCAAAATACCTGTCCCTTTGATGAATTTTTCACACTAGGGCTGAGATTGAATGTGGTTCGGCAGCTCATGCCGTCCTTTTTTCTCACACATAAATTATTCGCAGTAATAAAAAGAAAAGAATTTATGTAATCTTTTTGAGAAATTTCAGTGCTAAAGTCGAGAAAAAAGCGAAGGGTATACAGCCCGCGATGAACGTGAATGGCCGCGCACACGCTGGCGCGGACCTAGAAGACTTTTGACTGGTCGAATCAGACCCGTTGCTGGGGGAGGCCACCGACACGCATGAAGACGAAGCCACTCGCGTGCATCTTGAGGGTGCGGAGCCGGCGGATTCACCGGACGACGAGCTTGGGCCCCCGCGGTTTGGGGCACGATTCTGAGTTCGAGAGGGGGTAACTGAGGCACCGCAACCATGCACGGTCGAGGCCTTGTGCAAGGCCAACTGGCCCGCACAACGACGGTCGACCGAGGCAGAACAGATACCGGAGAGGGCTGGCCTGGATGAAGACTGGGCAAATGATGGCCGCCTTTGTGTCACTTTTGTCACTGGAAATTGAAATATGGTTGGAGCGCCAAGCGCAGCGGGCAGGTGGAAAAAGAAAAGGGAGACGGAAAAAAAGGGTTAAAGTGAGGCGAGGGCGAGCGAGGTCCGGGCACCTAGACCCGAGGTCTTGAGGGGGCAACTCAGGGAGGAGCGTCGAGTCGCCAAGGGGGGCCCGGGGTCAGAATCAAGGGTGCGGGCGATGTCGCCACGCACAGCGATGACGGCCTGCTCACACACATAGTCAGTTCAAGGATATGAGTACCCACCCTCCCATCCTATGCCACTAACTCAGTGGCTAATCTTCAGGATTTTGGGCCCAACGGAGTCGAGAACGAGGGGGAGCGTCCAGGCATCGTCGTGGCAGAGAGCAGGTCGACGCACATCTCCCTGGTGAAGAAGTGAAACGTGAAAAAACGTGAGAATTTCGGCCCCAAGGGGAAAGAAGTCACAAGCCGGGAAAGCCAGTGATAATTATTGGATACAGTAACCTGGAATTTTGTATGACAACCTAGGCGCCAATAATTTCTTTACTACTTAACTATGAGCTCAGCTGTCAAACTTGGAAGCCCGCAAAGATAAATATAGGTAAACAAGGGCCAGTTATTTCGGAAGTCGCTGACTAGTCGCTGTAATGATACAGGATACCTCTTGGCTACAAGATTGAAATCTCCAATGGCGCCCAGGCCGACTCCAGCTTGTTCTGATCCTTCCGACTAGCATCAGGGAGGCAGGGTACCAAAATTGCTCTCGGTAGGCCCATGTTGGTTCTGCATGCCCACAACACCCTCACCACAGGTGCTGCACGAGACTATTGAGACTTATTCCTTCCCGAGGCCATCCTATCATTCCAAAGGATTGACGATCTCCGTTCACCCAGATGGAAAACGCTACGCCCATATTCGGATGACGGAAGGCATTTCCGTCGTCACGGAGGTGCATATTACCGATTCGGGAGTTGCTGGCCAAGTAGATTGCTACCTCGCGGTAATTCGGGACGTTGCCGCCAAAGAAGAATGTCCACATCTCGGGGACCTCTAATCTGTTCCTCGAAATCGACCACGATTCCTGGCCCTGTTACTACAAGTTCGCTGACCACTCCAACCGAATCGTTTTTGTCGCTACATCCGGTGGATACAATCATAATTGGGCCTCCTGAATTCCTGCTCCAAGGACCATCGACGTCAGTCTTTACCTGGCATTCGCCTGGTCAAGCGAGCATTCGTGATTAGAGTACTCCTTGGAGGAGAATTATTGGACCCATGTGGAGATGTTCCCTGCCACTGCGTCTCAATATTCCCTGAATGCCCTGGAGCAGCTCCAAATTATTCTGTTGAATGCTCGCTCGCGCAGGTGAGTGAGGAAAAAACCTAGTGTTCATGCACGGGAATGACAAGCAGCATTAGATACACTTACGTCCGACGTTCCTACCTTCCCGTAAACAGTCGAGTCCCAAAGTTATTTTAATCTCCTTAAGTCCGGTAAAGCTGTGTTCCCCTTAGCATACTCTAAGTGATCCTAGTGATTCGGTGCCTCATAGAGCAGCACCCAACCCATACATCGCGACATTCGTAGGGAGGTTACCATCAGATTCAATATTTACGAGATAGCTGTGAAATTGGATTATGAACAGACCCCATTCATTGACAAGCTCCCCATCTTTTTGAGCAGAAGCGGATACTATACATTTCGAGACGGCTCTTTTAGACGGTCTAGATAAATGAACGGCTGAATCAAATCGGATTACCCTGGCCACCTACATCTCGGCATAGCATCAAGTCATTTCATTTCTTGTTCTAGTCACTGGATAATCGCATAAGGCACGAAAATAATGTGTAACTGATATAGACACGCTACGAAGACTCGTGGGGTCAAGATGACTCGGGAGCGGTAACAGAACGGGCAGTTAGTAGTCCCAAGAGCCGCCAGAACCTACATTATTTGCTCTCATTGGGACCACCACATGCTGGGCAGTGGCGTATGATATGGGTGATCGCGATCGACGCAAGCAACGATGGTTATGGTGATATAGATCATCGCAAACAGTCCGACTACCATCGAAAGAACGATGGCAACCAGCCGTTGAACCAGGATGTCGATCGTGAAAAAAAATACCACCAGACCAACAAGGAATAGGAACGGAGAGACGTGAAGGGGCACTACGATCATCGAAACTGCGCGGTGTATGTCGTATCTCGGGGTCCCGCAACACCCAAATAAACGAATGTGTGTGTGGTCCCTTGACGTGTTCAGATATCGATGCAGCTGGGTGAACCTGCGTACCCACGGCAACGCCAATGTAGCAAAGAGGGTGGATGTGATGCTGAGCACAAAATTATCAGCCACATTATGTTGACCCAGACTATTGTGGCGGCAGGAGGGCCGTCTCCGAGATCGCTGCGTGGCAACATCTTGTAACTGTCAAGGAGGAACGTTGCGACGATTGCAGATAACAAGGCGGACTCTCGAAAACATCAGTCCGCTTAAACGCACAGGGGTCATTGAGGAAGACTTACAAGAACAAATACACCATTTGCATCCACCTTACAGTTGTCGGCCATATTTCGCTGCGCATGCTCTCTGTCGTCTTGCACATTTTGAGACGACATCTCGTTTTTAGAATATTCCTATTCCTGAGCTGTGTGTGATGGTGCCGATGCAAACCCAAGCGTAGCCCAAGCATCCGCGATAGTGCCAATGAATGAAATATAGAATGTGCGAGGATATTGCACCACCGGAGAAGTACCCTGGTCCCCAGCTGTGATTGGAGGCAAGTCGAGAAGGGAGGAAGCTCATTTGGACGGCGATCAACGACGAGCGTAAGTGTGCGCACCTGATATTGGTATCGTAGACCACACTCCCATTGATCCTTCTGTACTACGGTACACCCGGCTAGGACTAGTTGCAGAGTCCGCTGAGCTGTGACTTAGCAACCAACACCAGCTCTGAATTCAGACTCGGAGAGGGTAAGTCTGTGGTGACGACATGACGTGAGCTCTGCCGTTGCTGCTGATACCGGGCCTCAGTCGCATTTGAAATGGGAGAATGGGAAGAGGCTTGCGCTGCCACCAATCGTGTGCCAGGTGCAGTATGGGATTGGCTGATCAAAATGCTAAACGGCTGGGAAGGGAGTGCTCGCTGTTGGGAAGGGAGGCCGTCACTGAGCGTATGAGACCTGAAGTACGGATGGGAATTCATCGAATCGTTGAGGGGCGTGGCGGTGCTTGTTGTATACGGCTGTAAATAAGTAGATGAAGAGACTGTGCCCGGGACCGCAAGGTCTGGTGAAGCGTTGGTGGGAGGAGAAGCATAGGGTGAGGCAACTGTGGGGTGTGGGTGCTCGTCCGGAAGATTCGGCTTGGACCCAGTGTGCATCGAAGGTGTGAGTTGTTCGGTCGAAATGGTGTTGTAGTTTGGAGAGGAAGATGAGATGCCGAGATCGGGGAACGAAATGGGCGAAAGCTAGACACTTCCAAGGCTTATAATAAGACTTTGATTCGGGACTCGGGGCACCCAGGTTGAGTTCGCTCCTGTGGGGTAGGGTCCTCGAGAACGGGTGAGGTAGTGCTAGCAGCCAGCACCAGAGTCTCTCACGTTACCACAACGTCACTCCTACACGCGTAGTGGGTGAGCGCTTGCACGTCCTGCACGCCAATCTGCATGTGTTCGATCGAGTACTAGTGTAACATGTAACATGATAACACACACATACAGGAACGGACAAAGCGTGCCAAAAGTGAGGTCTTGTGAGATCCCGGAACTAGTCACTATAGGCTGTGCGTCTAATGTTGGGCGAGGATACGCAGAGGGATAACCATGTAACATGACAACACGCACATGCCGTGCAGGAACGGACAAAGCGTGGCAAAAGCTTTAGGGCAATTTGGAGAAACCCAGGCAATCAACGATAAAGCCCATATCCGATATCAGATGTGGATATGAAGTAGCGCCGTGCAAGATGACATCCGCGCCTGGCATCCGAGATCTCACTCAGCAGCTAATATTGGGACTTCGTCACAGCACCAGGAACTGGCAAGCCAAGTCCTCGGCCGATAGCGCTATGAACCCAAGCGAGCACGCACGTCCAGATGGTATCAAGTATTCTGTATCTTTGTAGTGGTGAGGTCTTAAAGGTTAATGGGTCCCTAATATCCAAGTCGCTTTCGTGTGCCATCATCAGTGCTTCCACATGATGGCCGTGAGAACTGAGAAGACCGAAAAATGTTCTTAACCCGCTTCCCACGGAGTCAAGCGCCGCACCCGTGACAGTGCAAGCCCCGTTTCTTGAACCCTTTGCAACTGCGTCACACGGCACGATCCACCCAACAGCCTAGCACTGGCAGGACAAAATTTCCCGTAGTAGACCCCAGGAGAACTAGTGTCGCGTGTCGAAAGTTTGCGGACACGCAATTACAAAGAAGGGAGTGATGAGCGCCTCGAGGCGACTCCTATGATATGGCGCATACCTAGGAGACAACATGAGGATTATGAGGAAAGGAGCGATGAGCGCCTCGAGGCGACTCCTATGGTATGGCGTATCCCTAGCTAGGGGACAACATGAGGAGGCCGTACTGTGGTTATGCATTTTGCATTTCCGGTCTGCAGTGGCAGGCATGATATATCACGCGCACGCGCCCGATTGTAGAACTGATCCACAACTCTGTTCCCACTGGCGCGTGTTTACACGCCCATGTGACAAACACCAGGTGTTCATCGACGTACGCGTAATTCGAGGAACGGACGCGCTCAAGGCACTTTGCCTCGAAGGACAGGCTGTCGGACTCGGCGCTCATTCCTGTACACGAATAGCGTGTGGGGGGGAGAGGGATGTGTGCGGGTCATAGAAAGTAAGGGTCGTGCGATTCCCGAGAGATAGGCGGCTGATTGACGACGAGAAGAGGATGCACGCACTATGCACGCACTACCTTTGGCGTTACGTAAACATCGCATGCGCAGCCTTACAGTGAAGTCGATCCTTTGACGCCACTAACAAAGCCCGCTATCGTTTCGGGGCAAAGGGAACCCCGGAAGCTGGTATATCACCCCACGTAGACGTGAATCCCTTCGCACCCTTCTCTCTATCGCCGCTGTTCCATGGGCGCATCGAATTTTCGTTTTGTACGCGCACGCCGGCGGTCCACAGGGAGTGGCGTTAGCCTGAGGACCTGATCGGTGCCTTTCACAATGTGGATTTTTTTTTTTTTGCGCCGAGGTGCCAGAGTGACTTTTGTGTGTGAAATCGTGAACCGGTTTTAGCACGCCCCAGGTAATTGCGCTCGATGGGACCCCTCAGTCGATGGGACCCTTACCCTCACCCAAAAAAAGAGCGTGCCAACTTGCGTGCCAATGAAAGGGAGAAAGAATTTAATGGCCCAATTGAACATTTGGCCACTGGCATGGGGCAGCAGGGCAGACAAGCTAAGCGACGGAGGTAAGGATAGAAGATGTGATGCCCGAATTGGGGGGGCCAGAAGTATCAGTCACAGGGCGTGCCGGGAATGCGATATCTGCGCCTGAGACGGACAGATATTCTCCCAGAATATGCTTTCTCAGCCATTGGTCTAGCCTTCGAAGGTGGCCCTGGTCGAGACTGGTACTGACCGTGGCTCAGCGCTCTCAGGCTCAGGCCTGGGTGTCGATGGCGTAGACACGCGTGAACTTGAAAACTTGGTCTCGGTCACGGTACTGCCACCAGGGATACTAGTAGTGTGTTGTACCATAAACACACCACCAAATGAGTGGTTTCGTATGAACACTTTCTAATTTTACCCTGTGCAATCGTACAGGTAACAGTACTTCTACACTCTATGCAAGCCCTTTTCGAAACACCGTCGAGTGTCCTTTTGTGTTTTGTGTGTTGGTGTGATCTCCCTGATTCCGCGCCGCCATGCGGGTCGATATCCAAGCCTTTTTTGAGAAGAGAGAGCCGACAATCGAGTCTTTTTCGTCTTCAATTGTACTTCCCGCTTCTCCTTCCTTGTTGTTGATTCCGATTCCGATTATCTGATGATTGCGAATCCGGCGTGGGCGTGGGACTAAGGGATACTCTTTCGTAGGCTCTGCGTAGTTGGCCGATGACCTCGCCTAGACGCCCATCTTGTCCATCTGCCCGTTGAATGAGAGCAGAGATCCCTCCTTCAATAGTGACCCCACGGAAGACAAAGTCGCCTCTTGCACTCGTAAGAATTGACATCGTTTCCAAGAAGGACGTCGCTTGTCTGATTGGAAGGTCTTCGGTCTGACGCGAAAGGACTCCGTAAACGTAGGCGTTCAGGTTCATGCAGTCGACCGCAGAGGAGTTGCCGAGAGCGTTGAATATTGTGTTTGACGGCATTGCCATCACCTCCTGTAACCAAGCCAGCTCCGACTCCTCGAGGATATGCTTGTGCAGGAGGTGCTTCGCAAGCAATGCGCAAATGGAGCGAGCAGTGATGCGGATGGAAGGATCGGAGTCAGCCCAGAGCGTTCGCATAAGTCCGATATTTGCAAAGTTAATTCGCAAGTCACTGAGGACGGATTCGGATGGCGGAACGTCATAGGGGACGATGGATGCCTTGGCAACGTGGTGGACAGCTTCCAAGCATGCTAAGAGGCGGCGCCTGCGCATGTCTTCATGGAGTCCAACCGTGGCTTGTGTACAACTTCGTAGGAGAGTGGAGAGGAGTTGGCGATAGGAATTCTTTCCTTGTTCGAAAGGGTCGCTGAAGAGCCGGACGATTGTCTCTCCAGGCAAGCCGGCCATGAACTTCTGCATCTTGCTTTTTTCGGCCATAGCTGGCAACTGGAACAGCCAAGTGAGAGCCTTGACGTCAATATCCTGAGATGCCAAAAAAGCGTCTTTGACTATGCTTCGGTGAATACCGTCCCTGAGACATTGCCCATGCTTCTCTGCAGATATTTCAGTGGTTTGCAACCACCGAGTGAGTATCCGCTGCCTGACTGACGTGACTTCGCCCAAGTCATATGGCACAAGACAACTATGAAGTTGTCCAACGAACCAACGAAGGCAACGTGCTGAAATGGAGAGGAGGATATGCCAAAGGTACCACAACACACTGGTCAGTGGGGTACGATATGGGCAACGACGGTCGATGCAGGGAAGGATCGTCAGCACGAGGTACGCCAGTCCGAAAAGGCCGACGAAAATTGTGAGGATGATGGCGACCGTTTTGTTGATTGTGAAAAGATATATTATGAGGCCGGCGAGAAAAAGGGAAACAGAGAGGTGGAAAAGTGCCGGTGTTAGTTCGACTGCGTTGATCATGCCGTATTTGCAGGCGCCGAAGAACAAAAACGAACGGACGCGTGCCTGATCGCTCGATGGACCCGGAATCCGAGGCAGTTGGACGTATCTGCGTGCCCACTGTTGGATCATTGCCGCAGACAGAGCGGACATGACGCTGAGTACAAGGCTCAGCAGCCACATCGTATTGACCAAGACGATAGAGATGTTCGGTGAAGGGGAAGGATAGATCTGCAGTGGAACGTTTGTGCCGTTCGCAGAACCAGCGAGCTGTTGCGAAATTTGTGAAAGATAAAATGAATTCCGGTCGCCGGAATCGGGAGACAACTTTTTGATGCCCTCAATGAGAAAGGCGGTGACTGTTGCAGAGACGAGGCCGGACTTTCGATGTTGTTACTACCATGACTGCACGAAATCAGTGGACTGAGGACTTACAAACGCAAGAAAATAGTTTGCATCCTCTTTCCAGCCGTCGGCCACAAGCTTGTCGTATTCTCCGGCTTCCTTCATATATGTAGACCACGTCGAGTTTACCGAATCTTCCCGAGCTGTAGCAGAAAGGGTCGTAAGGAGGTGTGGTATTTCTCTGCTTCTCGACGTACCTTCGCTGGTAGGGGAACCCCAGTGGGAAGGTGGGAATAACGCTCTGCGTTGAGGCGAAGTTGACATTTCTTCCTGACTTCTCTAAGTCGCCTGTTGGGAGGGCTCGAAAGGACCTCGCTTTGATACGGATTGTTGGTAGAGTTAAATACCTACGTCGATGACCGCCTATCGAGCGGCATGACCGACAGTTTTACCAAATGGACCTCGTCCAGAATGTCCAGAAAATTGATAAACACCGAACCTCTGTGACTCATGTAAAGTAAAACTTCTGTGATTTCCTAAAATTGTTACTGATGCTTCGGGCTCGAGACAGACTAGCTTGTAATTGATTGATACCCGCCATGATAGCGCAAGGACTGTAGAACCGCGTTGAACGAAACCGAGGCGCGACCGGCAGCAGCGTGAACACGAGGCACTGCACGCGCACCCAGCATGTTCCGTTATGACCACTAGTGACAGTTTAGTGACTCCGATGGGCAGAGAGATCCACATTAGCTGACGTTCCTTGTGTTCTAGAAACAACGAAACTGCTGCTGTTAAACCTACTCCTGAGTGTCAAGTGATTGGCTCAGGCGCTCATAACGCTCATCATCTGTGGATTACAACCTCATTCTGGCAACCGCTCTATCGACGGTCTCTGGATCCGCGGCAGTCGGCTGCTTGATTTCCAAAGAGGGGTGATGGTGCTTGATGCAGGGCTTTGTGAGTAAAATTTCTATGAAACCACCATGACCGGATTACGAAGCACACCAAGACTCGGATTCAGTTTGGGCACACCCACAATGACGTGGTTCTCGCCGAGTCTCGAACCTTGAACCTTGAAGTTTGAGCACCAGATCGAGTAGCCTCTTCGATGATCGTTGATTATTGGTGCTACTCGGAGCCCATACTGTATTGACGACTAGTGTGGACCGGAAATAAGGCTCACGTTCGGATTCTGTCTAAGCGATTTTCATGAGCCTCTTGAATTTAGGGGCCAACGACAGCTCCACAAAGGAGTGTCTCAACGTCATTAGTGAGATATCCCCGGAGGGGATGAGCATACAGTAATACTCGTTCTCCCCGTCCCAACGTGGACAAATGAGGCACAGAGCCCTTCACGGAAATTAACCATGAATGCTAGGTGCGAGTACGAAACGTGCAGACTGTTTTCCAAGGCGGAAAGGCGACGGAATTTATTGTCCGTGGCATAACGAAAGTAACACCTGCTGGGACGATGAGGGCGTTCGCCATACAGTTAAGCGGGATCGGATCATCTTTTGTGGGGTGTTTGAAATATCCCCGATAGATGATAATCGATAATCTACAGAGCGCCGGCGAGTGAGGAGAGATACATCAGCCACGGCCGATTGACGCCAACTGTACTGTAGTCAATGAGCCCGTGATCACTCACTGTACAGTCCTCGGCTAGGAAAATATAGTGGCGTCATCTTTGTGATCTCTCCTCACGGGAGTCACGGCGCTCCGCGGTGCGTAAACTGCACCAGTACGCACGCCAAACACGTGTGCGCAAGTTCCAGCTTGATATTGGCTGCGGGACGCCTTGGGAAATTTTATGGAAGGCCACCAGGTCCGGCAGTTCTGAACGTTCTGGAGTTGCAGGTATGAGAGGGGAACTGTTACGGTAACTCATTGGGAGCGCCCTACCAGACGTTTAGAATCCGTCAACAACTTTTAAACGTCCGACATATTTCGACATCTTCGACAAAAGTTTCTAAACGGATGGATGGGAATGAGACCGGATGGGAACGTGCAAAACAGTGTATTGAAAGTGAAGTTTCCGAAGCTGCTTCACCGGTCGTCACCGCGTCAGCCCCTGTTAGAACATTGCCATGCAAGTCGGCCAATACTCCAGCACCTCGACGACTGTGACCAGCGGTGACAGGTACGCCTACACTTGTAGGAAATAGCCGCAGTCGCCGCGGTCCACTGCACCAACGGCTTTGGGACGAAGGCAGGAGCGGATAACCACAGCTTCGTAAACTCGTAAACGGAATGACACATTTTAGAACCTGCGGCTACGGTTGCGGTTCAAACGTGCTGTACAGTGACACGTGTGGGGTGTTGGTAGGATCCGTAGTCTGGGAGTAGATGGTTTGGATGCACACAGACGGAATTGTCCGATTCAGGACTGCGCGGGTGTCTCGGCCTAGAGTGATCTGTGTGCCTGTGCATGGTCATGCGGTGCAACAGTCTCAGGCTCGTCGCCTGGACCACTTGAGCACTAGCGTCACCGCCAAGGTCGCTTGGGCATGCAGTGCTGTCCTTATCATTCCCAATACTGTGGACAGGGGTACAGGGTAGGAGACGGGGAGTGGAAGAGGAAGAGGAAGTGCAGGGGCTGCTGAGCGCTGAGGGCCGGATCGGAGTGTTGGGCTCGTTCCCTGACTCTGTCGGAGAATGTCGGAATGTGATCGGACTCTGAAAAGCGCAAACACAAGAGTCTGTGGTGGTGGTGACTTTCGGTATAGCGAGATCCAATGGGATGGGCACCGGTGACATGTCCAGACATTAAGGACTCTTTTTTTTTTTTTGGAAAACGCTTTTATTCCTTTCCTAGTGTATAGCTAACTAACTTACTCGGAATAGGTAGCTACATATTGGGGAATAAATGTTAGGTAGTGGGAAACGCGTCAGCAGTCAGCTTTACCTAACGCGTTGAAGCCGGTCCGAGGACCGGGTGAGGGAAAGAAAAATGCAGTTTACGCATGCCCCAGGTCACCCTGCCTTCTCAGGATGTGTTTCCATGTGTTTTCTACTTGGTGTTTGGTGGTCTTGTGACGGGGGCCCCATGGGGGTTACCCGGGTTAAGTACACCGGAGGACGAAGGGGGGGTAGAGTTCAGGCTCCGGGTGGTGGGGATGCGTAGTTGTTGGCCAATGAAAGGCAAGGGGGGGTTGTTGGCTGAAAGGGAGGGTGGCTGATGAAAGGCGGGGGCATGAGGGTGGGCGGAGTTGGTGTGCCATGCGTCCCGACGTCATCGGGGTGGCAGAGCACTGGGTGATTGAGAGTTCGTGTGCTCTTGCAGTGGGGGGGCGATGTGGGAGGGGGTAAGTACGCGGATCATTCGAGGGGGTTGGTGGGCACTCAACGTTCTCAACGCTCAGCAATGGGTCTGGGTAGACAGGCCTTGTGGGCTGCAGGGTCGGTTGTCCTGCGTTCAGAATCTAGTGGACGAGTGGCATGGGTGTGGCGTGGTGCCAGATCTTTTCGTTTGGTAGAACGAGGGTGGGGCCATTGTTAACCGCGGTGGGAGGGCAGAGTTCCCAACTGACTTTGCAGTGGGTTCTGCTCACACTCCCGACCGTCCTTGCCCCGGCTTTGCGTGGGAAACTCCGTACCTAGTGGTAGTAGCGGATCAAGGAGCCCCCGATCATTAAGGACTCCTTTTACCTCAACCACCACCACATCACCCGCATGTCCTCCCCGCCGAATCCATAAAACAATTCGGACGCAGCCAAGTTCCTACTCTTGACTGAGCCCCACTCCTCTTCGCTCGAATCGCTCCCTTCCCACTTGCCAACCTACCGATCAACACGCCGCGCACTGCATCGCCCTTCTCAGCAACGCCTTCCATGCATCACAGAATGTGGGGGTGTGTGTGCCAGCGATCAAACCCAAATCTTGGCAACAAAGGGACATTGTCTCAATTATATGTCTGCAGACGACATTGGGCCAACGGTATCTTGCAGTCATAACGGTGCCCCCATTACCCAGACTACTTACGTCTCGGCATACCACGAAGTCTTTCCATTTTTCATTTCTTGTTCTAGTACCAGACAATCGCATAAGACACGTAAATAATGCACATCTAGTATATAAAGCACGAGTCAGCCGCTCAAATATACAAATAATACAATGCAAACAAAACAGAAGCAGAAAACTAAAAGTAAGGTGGCAGCAGATTTACCGTGAGACTTAAGTACAATGCCAGCATCGTATGACACCACGAGGGCTAGTAGGGCCAAGACGACTCAGAAGCGGAAACAGAACGGTAGTCCCAAGAAATCACGATTGGTGCTAGAATAGATGGCTATGATCGAGTAGACCACCACGATCAGTCCGACTACCACCAAGGCAGCGATGGCGACCGACTTGTCCATTAAGAAAAGAAATAGTACCAGTCCGACAAGAAATAGGCTTATTCACAAAGCCCTGCATCAAGCACCAACACCCCTCTTTGGGAAACCCAAGCAGCGGACTGCCGGGAATGCCTGCCTAGGCGTCCTGAACGGATCCAGAGACCGTCGATAGAGCGGTTGCCAGAACGAGGTTGTAATCCACAGATGATGAGCGTTATGAGCGCCTGAGCCAATCACTTGATAGCCACGAGTAGGTTTAACAGCAGCAGTTTCGTTGTTTCTAGAACAACAACACAAGGAACGTCAGCTATAATATCGGAGTCACAAACCTGTCACTAGTGGTCATAACGGAACTTGCCAGGTGCACGGCGCCTCGTGTCCGGATCGCGCGTGTCCACTTGCCTGCCGGTCGTGCCTCGGTTTCGTCTGCAGTCCTTGCGCTATCATGGCGTACCCGTGATGAAACTCTGAGTAGTTCAGACTTCCCAAAATCAAGTCTATCTCCGAGTCCGAAGCACCAATAACCAATTTACGAAATCACAGTACATGAGTCAGCAGAGAGGCCCATATCAAAGTGAGGACCTTTCGGGCCCTCCCAACAGGCGAGTTAGAGGAGGCAGGAAGAAATGTCAACTTCGCCTCAACGTAGAGCGTTATTCCCACCTTCCCACTGGCCCGGGGGTTTCCCTACCAGCGAAGGTACGTCGACGGAGAAGCAGAGAAATACCACACCTCCTTACGACCCTTTCTGCTACAGCTCGGGAAGATTTGGTAAACTCGACGTGGTCTACATATATGAAGGAAGCCGGAGAATACGACAAGCTTGTGGCCGACGGCTGGAAAGAGGACGCAAAAAGGTTTCTTGTATTTGTAAGTCCTCAGTCCACTGATTTCGTGCAGTCGTGGTAGTAGCAACATCGAAAGTCCGGCCTCCTCTCTGCAGCAGTCGCCGCCTTTCTCGTTGAGGGCACTAAAAAGTTGTCTCCCGATTCCGGCGACTGGAATTCATTTCATCTTTCACAAATCTCAAACAGCTCGCGGGTTTTGCGAACGGGCACAAACGTGCCACTGCAGACCTATTCTCATTGCCTATTCTTCCCCTTCACCAAACATCTCTATCATCTTGGTCAATACGATGTGGCTGCTGAGCCTTCTATTCAGCGTCATGTCCGCTCTGTCTGCGACCATGATCACTGCTAGATGTCAATGTGTCAATTAAAACTTGAACTAGCCAAACACCAACTCCGAGTCCTTGAAGAACCTGAACCTAAACCTCCACCGTGTCGTGCAGACGGTGACTAGTACAGGTTCCAGTTATCTCTGTGCTATGTCCTCCGATACTCCCTTACCTGCGTCTGCTGGTCCCCCGGACCACCAGCAGCTCACGCTCACGGCCGGCCCCACCCCTTCCTCCCCGGCGACAGTCTGGTGCTCTCAAGCGAGCAATCCCTCCCACGAGTCCCACAGTCAACCATCGGAGCAATTTCTACCACCCAAGACGTGTTGCAATGTGGTTCACTCCACGACAACGCACGCTCGGCCTCTGCCTGGTTCTCTCCAGCAATCCCCTTCATCTGGATTATCGACGAAGGATATAAATATATTTTTTCTCCCCCGTCTAGCAGTCCTAGACCACTTGAGCACATGACGACACCGACGAGAGAAACGGAGAGAAAGGACGAAGCAGGCGAAATGGGATGAGAACTAGACATTCCATTTGCTTTTTATGACCAAACGAGACTTCGTTTGGGGTAGGACGAGATGGATGGGTGTACGATGACAGGATCTGACATCTGCCTCTGCAACGCGCAACGAGCGTGTGCCCACTTGGAAACTCAACAAACACAAGATACATATATGCCATCAGGACCGCAATCAAGCGCCTTTTGGCTTGCCAGTAGCAGGCCTGGACGGTGGACCCTTGGGGCGGAATGATGGTGTTCCTCAAGGACGCTCAAGCCGAGGGGTCCGTGAGAGAGCTGCTGACGACGTACTGTTCGTGCTTGGGCTCAGGAGCACTGAATTACGTGAGTGTGAGTCCAGACCATTCGGGAGCAAAGCGACACATATGGAACAGCTGCATCGGGCTCGATGTAGGGAAAATTCAGGTTATTCCCAAGCCGAGTGAACAGCCGCACCTCCCAGGGATCTCCGGTAGATCAGACGGTTGAGATGAGGGGGCCATGGCACAGCCAAAACGGAGGAGCAGAAATGTCGGTATTGCATAGGAATATCAATGGACAAAGGGTTCCTACGGAGGAATGACGGGATGTGCGTTGCTTCCTGTCATGCTCAGGCGCTTAGTCACCTCTGCTCTTGCTTGGCCAGTGATGCAGTGATGAGCCCCCTCGTGAATTAAGTTACCCCGTTGAGGGACCATCGGCCATCAACCGTTCGTGTTACAACCCATATGGCCTAAAGTACAGAGGCCCGGGGTGACATTATCGGGCATGTTGTCGTTGTCCATAAATGGGCCCTGTTCCGAGTTCTCTTTAGAGAATGAGGTTTTAATGCCGATTTTCTGGGTGGGGAAATTTGTGCCACCCCCGTGGGAATTGTACGCGCTATTGTTGCGGCCATTGCCGATCCGCTTGCCGGCTTACCGGTTATGTTTTGCGTCCGATCCCGGTGAGCTGTATGGATTCCCGTGGGAATTGTACGCGCTATCGTTGCGGCCAATGCCGTTTTCACCTCCATGGGTCGAATTGTACGCGCTATCATTGCGGCCATTGCCGATCTACCTTAGTGTCTTGTACGCGCTCCTCCCCGTGGGAATTGTACGCGCTATCGTTGCGGTCATTGCCGATTCACCATATTCACGCTCCAGGTGTACAGTAAACGGGTACGGGTTTTACCGCGGTGTTGCCTGCCTCTCTCCCTCTCCTCTTCCTGTTGTATCTCACTTTAGGAATGCGCGCCGTGCTGTGAGCTTAGCTATGGTGGATCACGCGTTTGGGGCCCGCCAACTTGAACCCCAAGCTTGCCCAAACCCACCCTCGCGTCCTCTCTACTTCGACCTTTGCTTTTACCCTTCTGGCTCTGTTCCATGCCGTCGCAAGATCACCATCACCACCCATCAACCTCGTCGCCGGTCTCGCCAACACCTCGCCGCCGCCAGGGCCTCGCATCGGCCGACGCACACCGCCCAGGTGGCCTCGCGCCTCCACAGTGACTCTAGGTGTGCCCTGTTTTCCCCATGCATTTTTCCTTTGTGCGAATCTGAATCTTTCATGTTTGTAGTCGCCGCAACGCCACCTGCGCTGTCGCCGCGTGTTTCAAGTCAGTCGGCGTTGGTCCTCGTCGGACAACGACGAACCCTCTGTCATTATGACTTGTTTATCCTTTTTTGTCGTATCTCCCATCTCTGCCTCCAGCTGCACCGTCCACGCCACCGCCGCTCCTCGAACCGCCGCCGTCTGCCAAGTCCGCACCCACACCACCACCGCTGCCGCCGCCCTCGTCCCTTAAACCGCCGCCACCACCACCGCCGCCTGTCCAATCTTATCGGCTTGACGTTCCACCCGAACCCCCGCCCCCGCGACCAAAGTAGCCCAAACCTCAAGGCCCCCAGTGATCGCACTGCCACGAGCACCGACGCCACAGGTTCTGCCGACGCCACGCACGCAGTGCCGCTGCCCGCGAGCCCGACGCCAGCAGCACCCTCCACCTGCAACCTTCAAACATTTCCGACCCTCTCCGACACCTCTCAAGACTCTGCCTACAGCACTTGAAAAAACAAAGTTATCCGCAAGCCCGCAAGGCTAACGCCCTCGACACCCTTAAAAACAAGGCCGCCGCCGCACCCGACTCCGCCTTCAGCACCAGATAGCTGTAATAGCTAATTTTACCGAAAAGCTACCCATGTGACAGAGTGACAGACTTTGCGACGGGCACACTAGTATCCCTGCGGCCTCCCTCAAGTTACCAGTCCATCTTCCCCTGTGTCAGCGCAGCACGACCCCGGCTCCCTTGCCCACAGAAGAGCATCCCGGGATGCAAGCAACAACGTCGTACCCCGGTATCGCCAGCGCGCTCGCAGACGCTGCCACCGCGCGCAGACCGACGCAGCGCTGAGGGGCACGCACTCGCCCGCCTCGACGCTGACGCCAGCGCGCGGATGCAACGGCAACGCAGTTGGCCCGCCCGCGACGCTGCTCGTGTTTTCAACTTCGGCGCGCGCGTACTGCGGCGGTGCGGGCTCAGGGCGTGCGTTCTTCGGCCGCCGCGAGTGCAGGGAGCTTGCAGGGTCCGAGTCCAGTGGCGCACCAGGATATAAATCGGTATGAATGTTTCCTTTTACTCCTGCTTGGATTAAGTTGAGAACGCTGACTGATATGTTGACCAGTATTATATTTAAGACGCTCGCTCCCTGTGCCCATTTTCTTGGCTCTCGATTTCGGCATGGATGGTGCACACTCTGACTGGAGCATAAGGATTAAGGGTATGCTTTGGTGAGTCGTCATATGTATACCCTCCGACGACGGCCCCCTTCCAACGGCGGTCCCCCTGCAACGACGGGCCCCATGGCAGGCGGTCCCCCCTGCAACGACGGTCCTGTCACGACGACGCTGCCACGACGACGCTGCCATGACGAGCCCTGCAACGACGGCGCTGCCGCCACGCCACCTCCAACGCCCCCCTCGCTCGCAAATGCGCGGGGTGTGCAACAGCTCCCCGCCGCCCGACCTCGGCAACGACGACGCCTGCCCGACGGCCTTCCGACGGCAGCCCCCCTACCACGACTCGGGAACGGTCCCCTGCCAGACGACGCTGCCACGACGACCCACCTGCTACGACGACGTGGCCACGGTGATGACTAGGGTGAGTGGGCATGTTTTTGGTGCCCTGGAACTGACAGAGTTTTTTTTTAGTGGGCAGGTTCTCTTCGCAGCGCCTGGCGACGTCGCCCGCGCCCTCGACTGAGGTTCACAGGGGAGCCACCAGAGCGGCCGAGTCCGCCTCGGTTCGCCGCCTTGCCTATCGCCTCGACTGTGCGCGGTTGCTGCGCCTCAGCCGCTATCGACCCTGACCCGGGCGCTCTCGGCGATGTGAGGGCCGCCTCCTTCCAAGGAGGCTCGTCTTCTGTCGAGACTTCGGGTGGCGACCCTCCCTCTCCAGGGTTACTCGCTGCGGCTTTGTCAGACGCTTGTGTGCAGGCCAGTTGGCCTTGCACATGGCCCTGACCATGCGCGGCTGTGGTGCCACGACCGCCTCGCTCCCGGCCTCGAGATCGCGCCCCAAACCGCCGGGGCTCTAAAGACGGGAGGGGTGCGAGCACGGTAAGGTGCTCGACTCCGGATTCCCCACCCCGACGCCACTCTCGCTCGCAAACGCATGGGGGGTCCATGCGACAACCTGGCCGCGACCCCACTTCGACGCCCCGCTCGGAAGGCTTCCCCAAACCCACCACGAGCAACGCAATGGCACGCAGGGACGCAGAACAGGGCTCCTTCAACTCGTGGCCGAACTTCGGTCCCAGGAGCAACCCAGTATCCCCCAATATTGTAAGTCCTCATCCTTTTTTTTAAATTTCGACCACCACTCATCCCCGGATTCAGAGTAAGCGACAACCCTACAAATCCCATTCGGTCCCTCTCACAGTCGTGGAGCAGCCACAGCAAGACGCCGACGACCTACGCGGAGAGCGCGTCGCCCGCGCCGAGCGACCAAAATGCGAGCACATCGCGGCAGGCGCGACGAACGCGTGGAGCTCCCAGGGAGGAGCCACGACGACCTCGCCGACGACCTGTGCGATCTGGGCGGAGTACGTCGCCCACGCCAAGCGACCAAACGCGAGCACGTCGCGGCGGGGACTGCGTGGTCTGGCATGTTATAGGTAGGATGTCCCCTAGCCCCTAGAAGCTAAGTGGCTTTACATCAACTCACACATTTCAGCAGGTTCCGAATATACAACGCAATGCTTATGCTTTGAATCACCCGCTTCCCATCAAATTTTGTTTCGCAACATGAGGCCTGATTTAATTTTTGATCCCGGCATGAATAACAGAACTCCCAGGAGCACGACGACATCGTGGCGACCTGCGCGATCTGCGTGTGCGTCGCCACGCCGAGCGACCAAACGGGGGCACATCACGGCGGGCACGAAGAACGCGCGGAGCTCCCAGGGAGCAGCCGCGCTGTGCGACCTGCGGCGTCGTGCGTCACCCGTGTCGAGCGACTAAACGCGAGCACATCGCGGCGGGCACAAACAACACGCGGAGCTCCCAGGGGGCAGCCGCCACGACGACATCGCGGCGACCTGCGCGACCTTGCGTCGTGCGTCACCCACGCCAAGCAATCAAACTCGAGCACATCACGGCGGGCGCGAACAACGCGCGGAGGTCCCAGGGAGCAGCCACCACGACGACATCACGGCGACCTGCGTGACGTGCGTCACCCCCGCCGAGCGACCGAACGCGAGCACATCGCGGCGGCACGAAGAACGCGCGGAGCTCCCAAGGAGCAGCCGCAACGAAGACATTGCGACGATCTTCGCGTCGTGCGTCGCCCACGTGGAGCTCCCAGGGAGCAGCCGCGACGACGACACCGCGCTGACCTGCGCCGACCGAGCGCGAGCACATCGCGGCGGGCACGAAGAACGCGCGGAGCTCCTAGGGAGCAGCCGCCACGACAACATTGCGGCGACCTGCGCGCCGTGTCACCCGCGCCAAGCGAACAAACACGAGCATCGCGCACAGCGAGCACGACCGCGTGAACAGAGCTCTGTTAATATCATATCACTTTTATGTAGTAGTTTACCTACTATAGATACTGAGGAGTGAAACCGCAGTTAAGTTTTAAAACTGCGGGTTATAAAAAAAGCCAGAAGTAAGTTAGACCCTGTACTACGGTTTTCGGCCATATAACCCCCCGTACCGTACCGTAAAATATTTATATTTATGATTACGGTACGGGCAATGGTCAATTGTGTACTAGTACTGTACTTAGCATTGGTACTTAGCCGTAATTATATGGCCGTAAACCGATACGGTACGGTGCACAGCCCTAAATTTACTGTCTGCATGGCCACTATCAGAATATCAGCACAACCTTCAAAACATGGGCCATACTAGTATGCACCAGGCCTTACCATAAGAACTCGGATATGCCATACAGAGTAGTGGCCCACTAGCTCAAGTTGGGAACTGGTTTCAGCAACACCGCACTCTGGGTTGCTGGTCTTGCCTGTCCATGTTTCTTCCCAGTACAACATGTCTCCTTCACAGCCTCTTACATCTTTCAAGTCCAAAATCACCAGGATTCAGTTTCCCATTCCTCAGTCCTGTACATTTCATGCAAAGGCATGACAGTGGCACCATTGCCCACCCAGAAGTGAGTTGCCTGCCCGTGTCACCATTGCTGCCCCGGGACTCATGATAACATCACTTAATTTTGAAATTACAGACTCATCTTTTGTTCCATCGTGCTATAAGTTTTTCTGAGTACCATAGAGCATATTTTAACAGAATGACCGAAGGAATTTCGCATTGACTGAGCGAACAAATTTATATTAAACAAATGAAGGCTCAACCATGCACTCGACAACGCATATGGTTATGTGACCGTCACATCATGTGATGTTCATCGAATTTGTACGGAACCTACCTTATAACCCTGGATGGTAACCCATCAGTATATCAGTGTTGAATTTTGTCACATCAACTGTCAAACCTTAAGCTATCAGCGTTAATCGTTAATCGTTACAGCAAGATCCAAAATGGATGACCCTTTCTTCAAAAATTATATGCTTAGGCTGAGGTTAAATGTGGGTCGGCAACTCATGCTGTTCTTTTTTCTCACACAAAAATTATTCGCAGTAATAAAAAAAATAAATTTATGTAATCTTTTGAGAAATTTCAGTGCTAAGTAGCAAAGAGCAAAGAGCGAAAAAAAAGGGCACAGCCGCACGATGAACGCAAACGCGTCGCGTGCACGCTCGCACGGACCCGAAAGACTTTCGACCAGTTGAACCAACCATTGCTGAGGAGGCTGCTGTCCCGCATGAAGGCGAAGCTGCTTGCACGCATCTTGAGGGTGCAGAGCCGACGGATTTGCGGTGCCTCAGTCACCTCGCTCTTGGACTCAGAAGCGTACTCCAAACTGCTGGGGCCCAAGCTCGTCGTCCAGCTACAGTGCACGGTCGAGGCCATGTGCAAGGCCAACTGCCTGCACAACAACGGTCGACCGAGGCGGAGCGGATACTGAAGAGGGCTGGCCTGGATGAAGACTGGGTAAAGTGTTGTCCACCTTTTTTTCACTTCTGTCACTGGGAATTTAAATGGGATGTGTGGAGCACGAAGCGCAGTGGGCAGGTGGAAAAAGAAAGATAAAGCTAAAGGGAAAGGGAGAGGGAGAGCCTGAGAGGGGTTAAAGCGAGGCGAGGGCGAGCGAGTGGAGCGAGGGCGAGCGAGTGGAGCGAGGTCCAGGCGCCCAGACCCAAGTCTTGAGGGGAAGGGCCGTTGCGTTGCCAAGGGGGTCTGGGGTATAATTGAGGGCACGGGTGATGTCGCTGCGCAGCGAAGACAGCCTGCTCACACACATAGTCAGTTCTAAAATATGAGTGCTTACTCACCTCCCAATCCTAGCCACTAGCTCAGTAGCTAATCTTCAGAATTTCGGGCCCAATGGAGTCGAGAATGAGGGGAGCGTCCAGGCGTCGTCGTCGTCGTCGTGGCAGAGACTAGAGACAGACGCATGCGTCACCCGGATGTGAAAAAACGTGAGAATTTCGGCCAACGGAGTTGCCCCAAGGGGAATGAAGTCACAAGAAACGAAGCCGGGTGGACGGCACGAAACAGGATAACTAGACAATAACTCAAAACTTGCAGGAGGAACAGTGATAACTGTTGGATAACCTCAAATTTTGTGTGACAACATAGGCGCTAATAATTTCTCTACTACTTAACTATGAGCTCAGCTGTCAAATTTGGAGCCCGCAAATATAAATACAAGTAAACAAGGGCCATCCATTTTGGATCTTGCTGTAATCAGCACAGCAGTCTTGGTCGCTCTGCTGCATGGCTGTCAGCCAGAACACATCCATCTCGTCATCGCCGTCTGAACTCTCCTTGTATCCTTCATTCATTACATGGCCAGACTGTCTGCCTTCACTTACTGAACTATATCATCCATGTAACGCTCCGTCGCTTGCACCTTGACACCCTTTGTGTCACTCGGCGCGCCTCTCAATCGCTACTGCCATTGGCTCTAGATTAGTGGACACCTATGCCAGGCTGGCCTGGCCAGCGTATGCATATTCCTACAGCCCTGTTGTGTAGGACATGTTAATCATTGACTCTTTGCACCAACATCAGCGGGAAGATCTGACACCTCGGAGAGGGCCGGCTGCGAAGCCACAATGCCTCCTTCATCGTGCGTTGCCACGACGTACTCGCTCTCGGTCACGGGCGCGATACAATCTCCTGGCGCCTCGATGACCACGACACGGCACCGGCGTCGATGAGGAACGCGTAGCCCGAAATGGCGCGCCGATCCTCGGCCATGCTGCCGTCAGCGTCCGCGTATCCTTCAGTTCGAGCGTGCGCTCGGTCTCGCGCCGTACGAGGGCCACAGGTCACGCGGTCACGCGTGCCGGCCAGGTAGCGGTAGATCTGCTTGACTGGCTCCCAATGCGCTAGTTACTAGTGTCTACTTGATAATAGTTGATATACAGGGAGTTGGTAGCTAAGGAGAAAGAAAGGAGAAAGACAGAAGGAAACAGGGTCACAACGAGATGCCGAAGGGTCGCGAAGGCCCAGCCTGAGAACGATCGTCGTCGGCACCGCGCGTGACGAGGACAAGGGCAGTCGACGATGTCTAATCTAAGTTAGCTGAAAGGGGTTGGGGCGTCGGCGTGCAGTGGCGGTGGCGTCGTGCTAGTGGAAAGTTCAGGCCTGTGGAGGCCGAAAGGATGAAGAAGAAGTTCAACTCGGGGTGGACAGGCGCTCCGATGCGGCGGCTCCGAGCTCAACGTGCTCAACGTGCTCAACGTTCAACGTTCAACGTTCAAGACGGTACTGGCCCTTGAATGAACTCCTCTTCTGAAGCTTTTTCTTCTCTGTTAGAAAATATACAAGCCCCATGGCCAGGGTCTGGATCCGTGTGGCTTTGATAAAGACTTCTTCGAGGTGGTTTTTACTGCGCGTGGGTGTTGAGTCACTTCTCAGGGCTGGGGTCGACGACTGGCTATTCGCGAAAAGTTGCTGGAAAAGGTGCGAGAAAGTTCGAGGCTTCAGTACTGTAAAATCTACGGGCTGGGAGTCGCAGCTCAGTTAGTTACACAAAGGTTGGGGCAACATGCATGTGCATGTAAAACGAACCTTGAATATGGAGAGCGCCACGCAATCTTTTCGCAACCCACCACGCGTACGCATTCGCAACATTACGCATCTTGGTCGAACAAATATCTTTCACTTCGAACCCATCCCCGTTACCTTTGAAGGTTTTCAGGACGTCTGCGCCGCCAACTGAAGCCTCGCCGAGCTCTCGTAGGAAATCCCAATCTTTCAGCGCGCTGAAGTTGTTGCCCTGAATCTCGAAGTACTAGCTCAGCCACGAGATGCGCTCATTTTGAAAAATCAGTACGTACTACGTTGGAGCTTGAGTAAGAGCTCCACAACGAATTCTGTCAACTCCGCAGATAGGAGACTACGGATTATATCATAAAGCAAATGCAGGAGATGACCTGAAAGTTGTAGAGCTCTGAAATTAGAATGCTAGGGTTCAGGCACTCCTTTCCTACTGGTTCGCTTGTTGCTTCATCAGAAGCCAAAAAGAGAACATTGTAGTGACGCTCGTAAGACACGAGAAAGGCGGCTCGAATTGAGAGTTGCCAGTGGTCTCTAAGAACACGCGAAGAGAGTGCCCCTACCGAACTCGACACCAATAATTCTATGCAAAGAGGATAGCAATGCAGCATGAAGAACGACGTAGGAGTCCAACAGCATGGAGTGAGCAGATATGCTCTCGATAACGAAAGATGTGATTGACACCATCACGTCTAATGCAGAATGTAGTGAACAAGGCTCCGTCGAAGATATCGGATAAGATATTCACCATGTCTACAATGTTCGCGATACAAGGCTTCAATACCGTCGAGCATGATGGCTATGTTTTGTTCGCTTAGTCTGTTCAGCACCCGTGTCAGCCTCCTGTTCACATCAGGGAAGAATGAGCTACTTGTTGAGTAAACCCTTACAGTAAGCTGCCGGCGGGGTCAACTTGACATTGCTCTCTACCCCATTTGAATCCGAATCCTTCTCTCTAAGGTGAGGTGGGACATAGTGTGAAGCCCCTGCCAGTGCTGCGTGACTGGCTCAGCACAACGAGTCTGTCTGAAGTAGTTTTGACGCACCGGACGACGATCGTAGACGAATCGGTCGAGAATCATCCGACGAGCCAGGATCTCAGTCTCTATCGAGTAGCTCTCTCGAATGTTGTATCTTGGAAGCCATGCCACTCTTCCAATTCTCAGCGATCTCAGCTGTAGAACTGTCGTCGCCATTGTCTCTTCATCTTCCCTTGGCTCACTCTCGACGAGGTCCAATTCCGGGAAACGGCGCGAAGTACGAGAGACGTTCTCGAGGTGTTTCTAAACGCGCATAGTAGTGAATGCCTTTTCAATACAACTTGAGGGGTAAGGACGCACCTTGGCCGACCGTGAAGTAGAAAATCTCATCAAGACCACCCAAAAGATCTGGGGCCGTCATTCGAAGCTGTGATGCGCGAAGCAAGCAAAGTCTACCCACCGCCCAGCCCATCACTCTCAATGTCCTTGAGGTAGCCAGCACTACTTTTCGCTCTCTTTCCCGAGGTTGGTTTTGCCTCGACGATGGCAATATATCGGCCCTCGTCCTCCTCGTGGTGGCCACGCGCACCGTCGGTAAGGTGGAGCGGTTTACGAGAGGAGATGAAGGTGCCCTCGGGGGACCAACAGCTTTCATTTCATTGGAGGCCAAAGCAGATGGACGTTTGGAGGGACTCTTGCCGGACTGCAGGCTCGAAAGTTGGGGTCGTGGTGGTCCGGCCGCGACTCGGGCCTGGGGTGCGGAGAAGTGGCTACACGCTTCGAGTTGGTTCCACTAGAAGAAAAATATTCGGCCTTCCTTCGTTTCTTCTCCTCGCGGCCTTGCTTTCTGGCTGCTTTCGACCGATTTTTGACCCGTGCAGACCACTTCGACCACGCCGGGATGTAGGGACTGTGCCTGGTGTGATAATTAAGCAGGAGTGACGAGAATACCTGTGATTCATTCACCTGATGCCTCGTTGAGTTGATCTAACAATATATGGGGGTAGTTGCAAGCTAGTGGGATGTGGGCGCGGTGGGCGCATCAGAAATCGTTGGTCCGCGCTCGTCGCCGGGTCATGCAGTGAGCTGCGCCGCCCGTGCTAATAATAACCAGAGATGCACCTGTGACCCCCAGCCTGGTTCTGCAAACATATTTGGTGTTTTTCATAGTCATCAGGCTGCTGCAGCTGAACCTCCAAAGTGCCGAACTTGTCCATCGAAGGTCCATCGTTCATCGATGTTAAGTCAAAGTACTCCCCGTTTTCCTGATGAACGACGTGGACAGATAAAAATGTCTCTGATAAATTCGAAATCCTACATACAAGTCGTAACAACTGAAGAAAGTAGCACAGCTTAACCAAGTCAGGGTTCAAGAAAGTCATTCCAACTCCAATCCACTTCTGTACTGTAACAAAGCGTCACGGATGTTCTGGCAGACAAGAACATTCGTGATCAACCAATTCTGAAAAAATATATTGTGAGGAGCTTTCGAGGAGGCCTGCCGTTGCACTTACGCGACCTCATAGGCGTCACCAGACTTGCCAGTACCGGCGCAGACGGCTGCTGTCGACTTTCCGAGGCAGGTGTCACCCGCAACAGCAGCGTCGTATGCCTGTAAGAGGTCATCGGATCACAGTAAATAGATGTTACAAGACGTGCACGAATTGGATGAAAGGCACTCACAATTGTCTCGTAGCAGATTGAGTACGGGACTGTATCAGCATTCGCAACTGCGATCGTGCAGGTGAGGTTGGTCCAAGTGTAGGTTTGCCCAGCAGCCAATGTGAGCGATCCGGCTGGCGGTCCAGAAGTGAATTTGGTGTAATAGTGTAAGCAGAAGATAAACGAAGCAGCATACGGGCATAGCTAGCGATGTATTCGATGAGGCCTACACAGTCGTCTACGGATGGCGCCGTTGCTTTTGCGTCCTGGCATGTGACGGAACCTAAGCAAAACATCCCCAGTCAGTTACTCCAAGGGCATCCTCCAAAGGGGCCGACTCACATGCGCCGTCGGTGCATATGTTCTGCCGCTTATCAATATTGACTGTTCGCAGCATCACTAAAGCGCGATACGGGAGTGAGTATGTAAAGCTTACTTGCGCCCCCACTGACTAGGATCGAGCCGAATGCGAAAATGGATGCGATAGCAAAGAGCTTCATGATGATTATGATGATACTTGGGACAGGGCAGTGGAGTAGTGGGCACAAAGGGTGAATACCACAGGGCCTGGGACAAGCATGGCTTGGCCATGAGGGTATTTATACCGAAAAAACGCCGAGACTGGAAAAGCATACAGCTCGACAAGCCCCCGTACCCAGTGTAGCCTAGCACCCAGAAGGAATCGCTTCCAATTGCATAGCGCCTGATGCAGATGACCAGCCTGCGCTGCCAGGCTGTATGACAGTGGCGCCGAGGAAAAGCCCAAGCTCCAAGCAATTTTACAGCATGTGTTTGAACGTTTTTGAACATTTGAACAGGAGATACGGGACAAACCCAACTTTTCCGTCCTCAAGTGGTACTTATCTTGATAGATATTTTGATCCTTGTGATTCGATCCCAAAGTTCTTCAGGACATATTTCTTTTTGGCCCTGACTTTGCTTGACAGGTATTCTTTGATACTTGCGCCTTGGTTTTTGTTTTTCACAGGACCTCGACCGATCAGCTCATCAGTTAGAGACCGAAAGATTATCATATGACCCACATACGCAATTGCACATAGTACGTGTATCGCGCGGCCCCGCCCAATTTCCGAGTGCCTGAAGCGCCCGATCTGGGCGCCCTGCGCGCGAGATCTGTGGCACGCCCAACAAAGGGCACTACCTCCTTCCGTAGACGATGATTTGGGGACCCTGCCCGAAGGCCCCGAACATGGTGTGGTGGAATTCGACTTACGAGACCCCCCGATGATTCGAGTAGCGAGATATTGTGACTGCGCTTGGTCTGGGAACGGCGACTGCTGAGATGGAATATCTGACAG